>JAQGAE010000097.1:0-57932 GCA_034696685.1 Julus scandinavius | reverse complement strand
AAAGAAAATAATGTTCAATAATAGTTAATTTAAATAGCAGCTACTTACGGGTAACAAAGACAGGCTTATAAATGCAATTTTTCACAAATTAAATCTTCACAAATTCTGTTGAAAGCAAATATTTTACAATTGCCCAAAATCACATACTCACATTCACTGTACTTATTTTTAGCCAATCATAGTCAGCCTCTATTGGACCTATGGGATTCTTTTGAATAGAGTTTCTGTAAACAAAACAAAAAAACAGAAAATCGTCCAAAATGTTAAGTTTCTGAAAACACTGAAATCTGATTTAAGGCTAGCTTGTAGTTAACCTACCGTATATATTCCATTTCAATTTCTTTTTCCCTCAATGTTTTCGTTTTAGCAGCATTTTCCTCTGCAGTCAAAGGGCTCTTACTGTCGTTTAGTTCCATGAGAATAATTTCCTTTCTAAGACATTTTCACAATAAATAAACAAACACATTAAATCACCAAAAAATCAATATTTTTAATCAAGAAAAATAAATTCAAAGATCCAAACCTTGACATCACTGCCTGTAAGGCTTTTTCCATAGAATTGCTTTTAATCGCATCTACAAGGCGTTTCTTCTCACTTTCAGACCCTGTTAATGATGTTATAATTAATTATTAATGGACAATCAATAATAAATTAATAACTGCAGAATCTTGTTGTTTGGTAAACAGCTTTCTTAAAGTTGGGATGTTTTCATTCCAAAATTACAAATAGATGCTGATGACGAAACCAGCGTAACAAATTACATGCAGGAATACGCGCAATTCAGAGATAAAAATATAAACTTACATGGCTTTTTGTGGTTAAGATTGGAAACTAATTCACCATTAGCAAGTTTAATTTTTGTGTCTTGATTGGGAGGTGGAATCTGAAATAGAAACATAACCATTGAGGATAAGAATCATATAACAACAAAAATTATCAAATGGACATAGTAACACAATGGGCTAGCTAGTAATGCAGAAAATTAACTGTGAAACTAACAAGTTCATAGACTATCAAAACGACATTAAAATGAGTCAACTCACGTGAAAGTAACCATCTCTAAAATAAGGAAATGTGAAGGAATCTACTGAGCGAGTATTGGTCATCGTTTTCTTAGATGCAATTCTATCTTTGAGAGCACCCTATTAGAAATGAGTAAAACTTTCAATTAAACTTGGCAAATGATGTCCTTGAATATTTCAAGGAGATAATTTGTCTATAAAAGACAATTTCATTCACTAATTACTGATACATCTCCAGTATATAATTCTCACCTGATTCTCCTTATTGAGTTTAAGAAGCAATTCAATATCTTCAATTGATTCATGAATCAAATCTTGATAAACACGATTCAAATAAAAACAATTTTCCAGAGTCGGTTCATTCGATGCATCCCCTTCATCCAAATCCTGACGTTGATCTTCAGCATTCTTAAAAAAATTGATTTAGTCAACAAGCACAAACAACTATAGTTAACCATATTAGTTCACAATTACCTCTGATAAATAAGTATCTTCGGGTGTCCCACTTGTACTTTGCTTTTTGAAAGCTCTGCCTGTATCATTATCTATAAAAAAAACTACATTGTCAAATTCCAACTTTGGCAATTTATTATTTTTTTTCACGTTGAGTGCACACTTTAGCAGCTACTACCTGGATTGCTAATACATTCTTCATAAACGTCTTCACTATCTTCATCCTCGGAAGATGATGTGAAAACTTCGGACTTCATTGGTAATAAATTTGAGTATACTTGTCCCAGTCGTCCAATATCAGCATCTTCGTGTCTTTCCTCAACGAGGCTTAATTCAGAATCCATGATCCCTTTTTATACTTTTAACTAGCAAGTTAAAATAAACGCAAAAGATACGAAATTTCGTTTTAGGACAAACAACATCACAGCAAACACATGGCAGACGACAACAAGTTTTTGATCAAGTAGAATCTTACTTTTGTATCCGAACGTAAAAACAAAGATTCTATATCAAAAACTTACTTTATGAACGATTGAGCCAAGAAAGCTTAGATGGACGTAATAACCCTTTTTTCACCATCTTGAAAGTTTGATGATAAACTATTCGTAATTTTCAAATTAAACAATTCTATAATTTAGTTTTAATAAAATATTTAAATCGAGAACCGTCATAACCGAACGTACCTGACATAATAGCCTTCGCTGCTCCCAACCGTGCATACCAAATCCTAACCATATTGTGAGTGCCGATACTTTTGGCGCCGAAATCAAAATATCAGGGGTTTTTTTTTCATTAGCGTAAGATGGCGATTCCATAAACTTTATAAATTCATTCCAATTTATTTAAAACTGCCCTCTTATTTTTGCTAACTTTCCAAGAATATCACTTTCCAAACTTTCTAGAGTTGATTCAGGAATAAATTAAAATTACTTTTGTGCCAAATTTAAGATGTATACTGGAACTTTGAATTGCTGGTCCGCTTTGTACTCGCACAAGCATCTCGATTCTAAGAAGCCCGATTTCCTGCAGGGTTTCCAGAATTCTAAATAGCAAACTTCCGACACAAATTAAAAAAAGAAACAGCACAATAACTTAAAAAAGCAAAACATTAAATTAGACATTTTACTCCAAAATTGGCAATATTTCCGATAATTGATAGCAAGAGACCCACCTGTGATTAGGCCAATAACAGTTAGTAAATAAACTAAAGGAGCTTATAGAAATTAATTAAACAAGCATTGAGACAGCATCTACTAATAATAGTTAGTGAAAATGTGATTAATTAGCAAAGAAGAATGAAGTTGATCAGTTGTGTTAAAAGTAGTTTGGCAGGGACCTAGTGAATAGGAAAGGGTCGTTAACAGGTGGTCCCTCGAACAATACACGAGTGACACTGAAAAGACGAGCGAGAATTAATTCAAAGATTAGATGAGGTTAAATTAATTAAAAGAAGAGTTGGGCTGATCGACATCCACTCGGATGCAACTATATCACAATCATATTATGAGAAACAATGTCTTAAAATGGCAGATATTCGGCTGACAATGGTTATACCTACAGAAACTCGAAGAGGGGAAAACGTGACTCTCTCAAGAAAATATCTGATAAAAAATAGCAATTTACCACCCACAAAATGCAGCTTTGTATTTTTTTTTTTTTTTTCCCAGTTGAATGGAGCGTTGAGAACATTTTGAAAATCGAATTTGGTTTTGAATTCTTTGGATATTTACCAATTTAGTTAGAAAATCTAGAAATTTACAAAAAATGATCATGCACGAATGGCTGACGTGGTAAATATTTGGTTTTTAAATATCGTTGAATGATACTGATTTTTGGAATGGTCTTTACAAAAAAAAATCAAAGCTGCACTATTACATGTAACTACTGTGGTTCATAAATGCACTTGATAGGATGGTAAATCACATTATCTTTGTAAAAAATATTTTGCGGGACTGTAAATGCACTGGGACTGGCATGATCATTTCTACTACAGCAAAATATGGTCTTTGTTGATAAGTCGCCAACGTTGGACAGAATAGGAGTTAAAATCCTCCAAAAAAAATGGAATTGCCGACCATTGTGACATCAACGCAATTTCGGAAACTATCGCTCAGTTTCTCCCTTGGGATTTACAATTTTCCTTTAAATGTGAGTTCGTAATGAAACCGAACGCACGGTAAAGAAATAACAACAAAGCAACTGTCTGAGATGGGCCTAGCTATAAGTAACGATACATACACGGCTATATATATTTTTAGCAGCTTTTTGTTCCAGGAACTGATAACTGCTTCGGATAAGCATCACCTAGGTGAAACGTCCTTCTATTTTCACAGATGATCCCGACTAATGGAAAAGAAATCTGACAAGAACACATTCTTAGACGAGACAAAGAAATAAAACCATGTTTTTTTGCTAAAAGTAAAGTCCATTTTGCAAGACTTTGGCAGCACCGAGTTGCTTCACAGCGAGAAGTATTACTGTGGAAGACGCAATCTAAATTCAAACGACACCAACTTCCGAATCACAGTTGATTTGAATATTCAGTTGTGGCATTGTCTATAGAATGACACATCCTACACGTGAAGCAGGGAAGTGGTTATATAAATGTGCTTGCAATTGTTATAATTTCCAAAGTAACTCCTTGCAACATAATAATATGCTTAAAAGGTTTCCCTCATCAAACTTACTGATGAGTCGCCTGTAAATAAAGTAACTTTATGCTACCAGTGTCTAGCGTAACGTTCTACAACAGCTGCAAAGCACATTGAAACGGTTGCCGTAAGCTTTACGGTATCGTTGAATAAAGATGCGACTTTCCAATGCAATGACTTTTCAGATATGGATTCACCTAGCGCTATCGCTATTGTTTAAAACATGATCTAGCAAAAATGGTTTATCTTAGAGATCATCAATAACATCATTTCCCCACCCAACATTTAAGCAATGCTTCTACTTCTAGGATCATGGTCAGAGTTCAAAGTGGAAGTAAATTCACCGAATAACAGGCTCTACCTGTAATCTATTAACTCTGCATCACGCAAAAGCTCACCCTAAAGAGGTTTCCTCCCTTTCATGTCCATCGAATTTTTAAACCGGAAGAGCTCCAGGAATGCATAAGAAATGCAGTGCCTCTTTTCTCACCTCACCAGGTGTTGGCTCTTTATCCCGATGGGCAACAATTTTTTTCGCATCAGGCGTAGATGCTCTTGACAATTTGGTTTAGAGAAGACGATCGAGCGGCTCATAACTTATGGGGCTTGACAACTCCACTAACGATGGACGATGCCGAATAGTCCAAAGAGATCATGTTCAATGGTGACCAAACCGCGACGATCAGAAAAGTATGTCGGACGTGGCAGCATTGGACCACAACACGTTGTCGTCGTCCGACGCGGGCTTTAGGAACAAGCTTTCTTCGCTATCGTCTTTTTCGGCTTCGGGTTTTGATGGAGCAGGTGGCGGGGGAGGTGCTCGGGATACGCCCAACTCGAATGCTTCTGTGCTGCCGACCACCATGGGAGTGTAGCTCGACAGACCGCCTAAAGATACAACAAGTTATAAAAAAATATATATATAAAAATGATGAAATAAATTCAAAATGAAATCTAAAATTCACGTGCATAAGGGAGGAAAATACGTCTACACAAATTATTGGGTTAAATTGTCGACACCGACTAAGCATGCATACGAGTTTTCATGTCACAACACAAAGCAGAACAACAAGCAGATGGGTGGCAGGGATAGACAAAGACCAAAATGTCTGCTTTTGCAATAACATCTGGCAAAACTATTTTAAGGTATTCCAAATCACATACATTATATCTTCATTCAACTGGTTTCGTTTAATATTTCTTTTGACAGCTCTAAATTTATAATATTACGTGTTTCAGTCAATAATTACATTTAAAATTCTGAACGTTACTATTCATAAAATGTTTTTTGTCAACACAACTGTTTTGCTCATCATCACTTCGATTTTCACTAGAAAAAACAATGAAACTTAAAATGGACAGTAAGCAATTTTTGATAGCTTCAAATTTTTAAGTTTCTGCATAGAACGTTAATTTTTCCTTGCTACAGCAGTTCTATACATTAGTTTTACCACAATCGTTCCTGCAAATTTAAAAACAAAAATGAAGATTTCCAAGACCCTCCTCACCCCAATCCTATTTTTAAATTAAAGCTCATAGCACGGTCAAATATTTAACGAGTGCAATGGAGGGACTGCAACGAAAAATAACGTCCAACGAGGAGAGACACCTACAGAAATTAAAGGGTATTTCATGGAGCATTGGAACAGTGGGTGACAACTACATTTTTCCTTAACGCAAAAGCCCGTCATAAATACAAACCTCTAAGCTGAAGATTAAGAAAGCAATTCGAGTCCCTTCGTTGGCCTATTTTCGCCAATAAGAAGGACCTACAAATACATTATCATACGCATATTTTTCATTTGGAATCTCAATACGAAAGGGCGTCTCATTACAACATAACGCTAAATTCAAAATACGACAGGAAGCAGCAAACAAACAGACTGCCAAATAAAACATGTTTCGAAAAAAACTAAAAAGAATGTTCTTTGAAAACTTAATTTTGTGCCTTTCTACTTAGCAGTTATCAACTGGCAATACTGACAAATCATCCTGATAATTTGTGCACTTTGAAAAGCCATTTATAGTAGGAAAAACGGAGAGTGAAACATAATCACGGAGGGAGGTCACGTTATCATGGACTAGCTTGTAATAGCAGCAGATAAGATTATTACAGATTATCTAACTTATCAACCTGACAATGGAGATTAGTCGGCATTGAAATACCTGACAAGTGCCACGGTGGTTCTGGTGAAACAAGTATTTTATGGTTGGGAATAGATCCAAATTCTTACTAAAATTTCAAAACAAGAGTTGACAGCTTCTTAATGAACCATTATCTCAACAGGTTTCCAATTATTTTTTTAGATGAAGGTTAGAAGACATTTTAACATTCGTATTCATGAGGCAATTTTAAAAAACTGATCAAACAATTATTGCAAAACAACATTAAAACTTATTGAATCCAATACAAACGTATCGAATGCTATAGCAATTGATGTCATATAAAAATCATTCTATATATATTTAAAATCAACTCCAGAGCTAGAATATCAAGATTAGTGAATTAGTTGTTATAAAAAAATTGTTACTGTTCATGAGGAAAAATAGATATGTTTAGATTATAAAAAATAAAGATATCAGATAAAGGCAGAGAAAGCGCTGAGGAGAAGCTGTTCAGACATTTGGGATTACAACTATTTTTACAAACATTTTGACGTATAATTACCTAGAGAACTACCTATGGCAGGAGTAGACTTCAATACCGAAGGACCCATTTCTATGGAAGCTCGGACCTTGATGGCATTCTGTGAAGAGTGCTCTTCTCCAACGTGTGAAACCGTCGTATCTTCAACTTCGCCCTCTAACAACGAGCTTTCGGATGGATATTCGTACGTGCTCAGTGCCTGATCGTCAAAAACCAACTTCAGCTGAAAAAAAACGAAAAACAGTTAAAAACACGAAATAATTCGTTGAGCTTAAAAACTTTGGCAAAGCATTCAAAGTTATTTTCTTATATAAATTTTATATTAGGGTAAATGTTAAAAATTTACATACGTCCGGCTCAGTGCCGTTCGTTTTACTACATTTTTTTTACAATTCCACGTGTGTGAATAGACCTTTAATCTTAATGTTGTTAAACCAGCCACAGGAGGGGGGGAAGAAGCAAATGAAAATATTGTACATTTTTCTTAAAATACAAAAACATCAACAAAAAAAAATGTACGATTCCGTATACTAACAAAATCCAGTCGGCCATATGCTAATTTCTACGAAAACACCAGACCATTTATAGAAGCCCTTCCCCCTAGTGAATATTCGATTAAAATTACAATTGCAAACCGCCTACACAGCACAGAAGTGGACCTGGTGGCTAGAACAACCACAGAAACCTAGATGGATTTTTAAAATGCGCCCACTACTAAATTGTAAATTAGAGCAGCAGGAGGAGAAAAAAAATGAAAAACGACAGCCAGGGTAACGATATGCCGGGATCGAGTCCTAAATTATAATTCATGCAATATTTCAAATGAAAAATGACAAGCCCTATAAGTATCGAAATAAAGTGGGTAGATTTTAATGAGATCAAACTGGGAAAATGTCAACTAAATTTTCTACCAGCAATTCAAACGTTTTGTTTAATCTGTTTATGTTTAGAGAAATGTGAGGAGATAAAAAAAGAGATGTTGGAAATTTTAATGGCTCAGCATTAATTTTAAGTTTTGAAATGGTCATTGTCAGTTTAACTTCAACTAGGCAATCTCATTCATAATTACAGTTACATTTCGCAGATACATTTATACAAACTGCAGATGAAAGTTGTTTTGAGTTTGGATAAAACCCAACAATTTCTGCAGTTGAAAGAAAGTTTAAAGTTTCATCAAAGTTGAAACCAACTCTAAAATAAATTGAACAAATTACTAAAAATAATATCTAAAGCCAATTAAGTTGTCTTTTCAGATTGAAAATTAAGTAAACAATTTTCTGTCCAATTTGTTAAAATATTTTATGGCAACTTTTCAAAATATTAACGTTCGACTTTGCCAAAATTATTTCCCAAGAAACTGCATTTTTTCTCACAATAATATTTACTTAGTTCCTATATAAAAAAAAAAACATCAATATAAAACCAAACTAGTAAATACGGCTGTGAACTTCAACATTGTGAGAAAAAAATGTTCACAGTTTCCGAATGACTCCATTATCAGGATGTATTTTTCATCTGACCAAACATCTGCAAATCTACATTTAATAAAGCCATTATCCAAAACCAAAAAAAGGCAACCCGTAACAGGAATTTCAGGAACTCCGGTATTTTAACCTGTAATTTAATCGAATGCAGTAGAATCATTTCTACGGAATATTTGCATCCAATTCTGCTTGAATTCATTGAGTAAAGCCAGCTGCTGGCCATTCAAGAACTGAATCCCAAATGTGGCCAAAAGAAGCTCAAGTTCGGCGGAACCAGGAAGGGAACAATCCATATAGGGACACGCTTGCCCTGGGGGCACCTCTCCTCTGCCAAATGACCAGAACCGGATTTTGGGTTAGCTTTCACCGACTTCAACCTCAAAACTTGACTACCTGTGACACGAGGGTGCACAGCTTTTAAAGGTACTTTGGCGCTTTGGCAACCACCTGCCGATTCGTAAACTGGAAACAATACGAGTAGCGATGACGAGCCTAGTTTGTTGCACTGGGGGACGCCAATGAATACGAGCAGCCATGTGGAATAGGAATGCTGAAGCTGCATCGGCCATTGTGCTACTGCCGAGTGTAAACTAGGCCTAAATAATAATAATAATAATAGGAAAGAAAGAAGAGGTTAAAGACTGCTCTCGCTCGGTGTCCAGGTGAATGTCACCAACGGCAAACATCGCAGTCAACAGTGATTTGTCGAGCGAAATCAAAGACAAATGTGAGAAAACTAAGGCCCGGATATTTCAAAACATTATAAAACCCGGGAAAGAGATTGAAAATAAAACAAATACACAGAGACGATTACTTATATGTAGTTTTTGATAGTTAAATTGGATGCCTGTAATATTGCTGTGCAGTAATAACTTACTGAAAAACTGGAGTAAAAATAGTTTTTTAATCCAAGTCTTAGTTTATAATCTCTTCCCAAGACAAATCTAGTGAGATTTTTGCATTCTTCCTGTTATAACTGAGTAAAATTTAATGAACGCAATTCAGTATGTAATAATATATGGTTCGTGAAGTCGCCGCCATTTTGAATTTTCAAATTTTAACTTAATCGTGACTGCGACGTTCCGGATGCTGGTTGGCTGGATAGTATTTACGGCCCAAAGGGTCTCGAGGGCGAGAGAGGATCCAAACATACGTAGATCAAGGAAGCCCCTCGACAATTTAAGCAATATCATGCATGTTTACATGGATTTCGACTCTATAAATCTAAACCCCCTCTTATCCGGCGGTAACAAAAAATTCCATTGCCTACTTTGAGCAACAAAAATTCACCACGTCATTTTTAAACCATCTCCATAATGTATTAAAACAGATAAACATGACAGGAGTTCAATATCAGACTTCCAATTGCAACTACTTCCAGTTTTATCTGACTATTTTACTAATCTCGAAAATGTAAAATTTCACAATTTCCTGCGTAATGAAACAACGTAATAATTTGGGTGGAATTTTGACTGAATGTGGGCGTAATATTTTCATTTACTTTTGAAAACGTCAAACATTGCAGGTACTGTCTCTAGTGCTTATAGGTCCCTCTTAGCGTTGAGTAATGCGGAACTGACTAAAACTACTTTACTGGCGTTGCCCTTTCAACAATGAAGGCCAATAAAACAATGAGTTTCGAATGTCCCCGGAATCTATTTAATATAAAATAATCCTCGGGGAAGATAACAGCATTTGTCCTACGTATCCGTCCTTCGATTAAATGCCAATTGCCGACTATCGAGGGCGCATCTGCAATTACACTTTAATCGTGTCCATATAGCCTTCCTAGAGTGACGCTTCCAATTACACAATTTCAATTATTTCAATTTTTTTCTTCTTTTCTCTCCATCCAATTAAGGATGGGCGCCTTAGGCCTCTGACATCTTACTTGATTTCAATAGCATGTAGGACGAGATAACATTCATCCAGTTATTTACCCTGACCTCTTTTACAATAATACACAAACAATTTCACTCGGACTAGAAAGAGCCATGAATCACACATACAGTAATCGGGGTTTCAAAGTGAAACTTAACCATGCATTTGAATCACAAAAGTGTGGATGGATTTTTCTGAAAATCCACATTTGAAAAGAACATTTTACACTTTAAATCTGCAGCTCGTTGCAGAAATAAAAACTTTCAAAATTCAAAACTAGGAAGTTTCCCAGCAAACTCTGCATTTGAAAATCGCACGCTTAATTGTGGTTAAAAACTTATCTCAAAAATTGTTTTTACACATTATTCACACACGTTTCAACTGGTTTTATTGCAGCTATAAAACTGCCACTCTAAAGCAATAAAACGAATTACTATGGCCATTTCTTCATCCAACTTCTTAAAACTTGCAAAACTTTATTTTGGGGCAGTGGAAAAAAAAGAGTAGTGTATTAGAAACACCCCTTATAAACAGAGCCTACATCACACGAGCATTATTTGCTCTCTATTTTGTCCAAAAATGTATCAAATTGGAAACAAAAACAACAAGGGATGGAGAGACAAAAACAATTGCTACGGTATTACACTGTGACGTGACCCATAAATTGTTCATTCTCATAACAATCGTGAATCAGGCCTACGTAACGTTTAGACATTGGTTTCAGAGGGCTGTTGAATGACCTCAGCGGTGCAGAGCTAAGCTAACAGTGAATTTAAACTTTTTTTTGTTTGTTTTATTTGTAGTTTTTGTTAAAAATCGGGCATTTTTTGGGGTTGTTGATGCGGGTCTATTGTGAGCTTTACATTCAAAAAATGGTGTCACCCGAGGTGACATTTTGTCGCAGGAATCTCGCGTGTATTTTTGTTTTAACTTCAAGCCATGCTTATGAAAATGACGAGTTAGTCACGCGTAGAAATGGGAAACTAAGCGTAAATTATTCTCCACAAAAGTCAGACCTTGGATTCAGAACCTGAGAAATTCGTTACCAAGTTGCTGATTATTTGGGGTTTTTTTGTTGTTAGAAATGCTTCGAGAAGTTGCTCCAAATTCAGATTACCATAATCGGTGATTAGAACTAGTTTTGCTCAACCGTTTCATAGCATTCGCCGACTGCAGTCGATTTCAATCACCTATTTTCGTTAATTTTAGTCAGGTGGAAACTCGTTCATTTCTGCTGTTTTCCTTAAGTGGAAACAAATCGAACTTCGGTCTAAATTTCCTTTTAGGAGCAAGACTTTTGAGCACAATCAAGCGAAATTATATAGACCACCAGATACATTTTTTAATCTATATGTCTTCTTCATAGTCAAATGATGACTATTAAAATCCAGGATTATTTCACCATATCATACGTGTTTGAACTATAATAAGAGTGCAAAACGCCTTCCCTCCCAAATCTCGCACATCACAATGCAGATTAGGTAGTTGGGTTAGGCCAGTTAAATACCGACAACAAATCGCTAATCGAATCCAGTTCAAACCATATGCGATAACTACGATGATAATACACCAACAATACCCTCTCCACGAGCAGATTATTTTGGGAGTTGAATCGAGGAAGCGGATGCGTAATAGATATGGCATTTCGTCGACTTCCACATACCCATGCCAACATGAAGCAGATTCAAAAACCGACGAGTATCCCAGCCCACTCTTTTGGGTCAACTAGGTTATCTGATGATCTACATTTTACAGTATACGTGTGTCGTTTATGCAACACCTACCTATAGTTACTGCTTGTCACCAATTCGGATTCCCTTTCTGAGAATAGGGCCCTTAACATTACAAAATTCCGCGAAATAACTTGGTTCAGAGGAATAGTGGGCTCAGGGGATCACTAACCTAATCTCCATAGGAGTGAATTTAATAAATATGATGAATATGTAAGCGGATTTTTTTACAATTTTGTAAAAATCTTTCTGGAAATCATCCAACCAATGTCTCCAATTTTTCTTACTTTTATATTTCTGCACATGGTGAGAAAACACTAAACTATGAACAAAAAAACTAAATAAAAATTATTCAAACGTTATTCTTATATTGGTTTACTTCGTCTAGCTCCAAAATGATGTGATTCAATGTGGGGGCATCTGCCTGAAGAAGCTCCTGGAAATTCCCTCCAATGAAATTTGATCCCTCTCCACGTTCATGTTTTTGTTATTCTTGTTGTCATTTAATTATTTATTGATCCTGTATGTAGCCTGTACATGTCCTTATGCTTGTAATCATTGTACTTTGGGTAATTTAGCCCCCTGCCACATGGCACTCTTGTGCTGACTGTAGGGTAATAAATTGAATTGAATTGAACCAATCACAAAGTGTCCATTACAAATTGTGAAATTGTACTCGCACTGCTCCCATCGTCTTTTAGAGGAGAGGAAATGAAACGTCAATGCCTGAAATGCTAAAACTTCATGAATCAAGTTACCTGAAAACTTTCCTTTTCCCATATATAATGAATTGTCTACCGCAAGGATAGAAAAAAAAGAGATCCCTGGCAAACAAACGTGGGAAAACGATGTTAAAATCATAAAAAAGTTGTAACATTGAAGTTATTGACGTTTGCTTTCATCTCAACATACGCCCTTACACAGACTCGTCAATGGGTAAACCTAGACTATGGCCGCAAGCGGGGGTGGACGAGGGCATTGAATGCCCAGCCAGTCAGCCACCTCAGAGTCTATACCGGACAGCCAATTCTTTAGTTTATCAGAAAGATTTAAAGATACTGCAGGCAAATTCTTCGAATCCCCTTTCGTCGCATCAACTCGAAACGACCGCGTTTCCATCGTATAGTGAACTAAAAAAAAACACGTTAATAAAAACATGAAATGCGTAGGAATTCGTCAAAGAAGGAAGTTCAACCCCGATGAAATGCCTCATTTGAATTTCAACGAGTACGTGTTATTGCATGGCCTAACAACTGGGTCTAATCAAAGGCACGGCTAGATGGATTCAGCCTATAAATATTGAAAATGATTCCTGAATAAACAACCTTTCTTTCTCCTACGGTAACTAATTTTGAAGCAAAAAAAAAACAAATGGAGCCAAGGTTAATTCGTCCATACATTGCATTCACCTATACACATTACATTGACCACCGCATTCGGTCCAGAATGAAAAGCAGAGCATTGACCCCATTATATATTTATCATCTTTCAAGTCTGGTGAGAGGAACGAGAATGAAATTCCTTCCAACATTTGTGATAAACACGGGGTTATTCGCAGTATTATCCAGGTTCTCCACTTTTTCAAAGCAAAAACCAAAACGAAAATGGGGTAAAACCGTATTTATCTAGACGGGGATTCGTTTTTTTGTGTGTTATGTGTGTGGATTTTTGGCTTATCTCCCCGACATAACTAATTTACCTACAATGAGAGTATACTCGGCTTACCTGACGTCAGGTGCCACGTTTAAGCAGGTACGGCACCCGTTCGGCTTCACATGAATGGAATTAGGTGCGTAATAGCTAGCCTATAAGCCTAAATTGAGTGAAAAACTGTCTGAACCCACTCTGGGTTTAACAACTTCCAAACTCCTTTTTACTTCCAAAAAAAAAAAAATTACGATCAATTCTAGAAGCAATTTTCTGAAAACCAGACAGTTTCGTGGAAGAATTCATATTTCTGCATAAATAAAGGAGCTATTTAAAAATTGAAACTCCAAAAACTGTACATTAAACAGGACATCTCGATGCCCTATCAATGTTGCTTCCCCACAAACATCTACAAGGTCTTGCCATCACCGTCTCAGTCCTTGAAATTTAGAAAAAAATACTTGTGAAAAAACTTTTTCAGAAGTTAAAATATGTTTTCCTGTTTAAATGTGGACAAAATTTGGAGAAACATATTTTATGGGGGAGAAAAATGAAGTTTGTTTTTACCATGACTCAGAGAAAGGATATATTTTTGAACCAAGTAAGGCATCCGCAAAATCTGTATAGAAAACGAACTGAAAATATCTTGAAAACGCAGAGGAGAAAAAGGAAACAGGAATTCTGAAATCACTGCAGGACGCCTAATACCTAACCTAACCTTCAGCTTGAGTAAGAGTATGTCTAGCCTCACGGCGGGCTCATTCATCTGTTTCAAAACAACTCAACCGGCTTTCGCGCGCGGAGAATCTGAAGAGTGGATGAGTCTGCAGGAAAACACCTTGAGATTCACCCACTCATCGGCAAGGCTTTCCTCGACCTTTGAATCGCATTATGTCACGAGTCAAGGAGCGCCAAGGCAACAAACCCATCTGCTACAATCCGCGTTATTTCGTCCCATACAAATACCTTTTTGTTCCTGGTTTTCATGAGGGCCGATCGTCCGACGATGACGTTATCGCCCACAAAGTCCACGCTGAGCGCCTTTGCCATCAGTCCGTCCATGGAGAACTCCTCCTCATCAGCCACTTCCTCGCTGACGCCCAGCACGGGCCTTCCGGGGGTGCCGAAGGGAGGTTGGCTGTTGCCGATGCTGGGCTTCACATTCGTGCCCACAAAATTGTACCTGGTGCTGGTGCTTCCGGGATTGGCACTAACCAGCTTTCCGGTGGTAGATGGCAACGTGGTATCGGCTTCGCCGGTCCTGATGGGGCTTGGCTCGAACACGTTGGTGGCCACGGCGATGGAGTTCTGTACAAAGGGCTTGATGGCGCCAATTGGCTTGACGGGCGGCGCCACGGCCTCCACTTTGTGGTGGTGGGCCGCGCCAGCGTCGAAGCCGTTGTGGTGGATGGCATCGGCGTGCGGCAGGTTGATATGCTGGCCCTGATTACTGAAATTGGCACTGGGTTTCCACGTCTCTCCGACTATGGAGACGGTGGCGGGCTGCTCTGCTGGAACCGAGGTGAACGGTATCGGCGCGACGGTAGGAACGGCCGGCGGTGGGGGCGAATGTGTCACGACAGAAATTTTTAGCGGCGCTGCAATGGGTGACACGGTCCGCGGCGCCGTGATGGGTGACACGTTTCGTGGTGCCGTGATGGGGGACACGTTCCGCGGCGACGTGGTGGGAGACACAGTCCGCGTCGGCGTCGCCTCCACGGCCAGCTCGTTCTTTTCAGCATTTTCCTTCTCTTGCAAATAGGTGAACACTTTTTTGGGCGGTGTTGCAGCCGGGACAGGCGATACAGGCGTGGGACTCGGGGGTGGCTTTGCCTTTATAACCGGCTTGGGCCCAGGCTTGAGGCCAGCTGGTTTAGGTGGCGGCGTCAGTTTCCTCGTCCTTATGATTATTGTTTTAGACGTCGCGACCGGCGTCGTTTGCAGCTCGTTTTCAAATATCTGCTTGTTTTTGCGCACAGTGTCCGGCTTGGGCAGCTCCTCATCGATGAGGGCTGCATTAGTACCCGTCTTCCAAGTCAGGTCCTGCCCAACCCGGACGCCAGGCGACGTCTTGGCACCACCACCCGACTCCTGCCCGCCCGGACTCGCTCCGTTCGTCTTGGGCGATTGTTTAGGCTGCTCGATGATGATGACCTTATCGTTGATGGGTGAGAGCGGTCCGAATACGTCCTCCCTGGAGATCCCACGGAAGGTGGCTCTTGGCCCGAACATGGAGCTGGAGCTCACGACCACCCCTGGACCGTTATCGATCGAGTAAAGGGTCTCCATGCTCCTGGCCCGCTTCATTTGTTCCATGCTGTTGCGAACGGGCAGAGTGCTCGATCTTTGGGTATACCTCATGTTGGAATTGCGACTGTACATGGGCACACAGGCGTCCTCTTCGTCCATGCCCAGCACGTCCTCCAGGCTGGCCACACGACGCACAGGACTCATCACACTCGTGGACGTCTGGGTGCTCAGCTCTCGCTCCCTAATAGTCATGCTATTGAACTTGGAACGTAACCTGTTCACTATCCCCGGCCCATACTCGTATTCCTGGTCGTTTTCATAGTTCTCTTCGCCACGGAAACCGTACGGCGGCTCGTCGCCGCCGTTCTCGATGGTCGTGGTGCCGTTGGTGACCATCCTGTTGAGCTCGCCGCGACTTCCCACGTCGTTGAAGCTGTTCAGCGCGTTGTTGTTGTTGGTCAAGACGTTGCCCTTGTCCTTGCCCATCTTGGAGGAGCCATTGAATGTGAAATAGGCTGACCCTGCCCCGAAACGCGACTGCTTGTTTAACACAAACGACGGCGGCGGCTGTTGCTGTTGGTATGCCTGCGTGGCCGACGGTTCACTCAACTTTTCTGCCTGTTTCGGGTTGGTGTGCTGCTGCCTCATGTCGTTCCAGTTCCTTTCCTTCGGCGTAAACGCTCCGTTTGCATCCGATTCATTATTTAACTTATTGTTGCGAATCGACGGTGCGTGAATGGACATCGCGGAGGAGGCCGAGGATGAATCGGGGTGAAAAGCCCCGACCGACTCGTCCCCGTTGCTGCTCGGACCGTTTTCGACCACTTGAGGATACAAGCGGGGAAACATCCGATTCATAGCTCGTTTTTTCAATATCAAATCCCTTTGCCAGCTAGGCAAATGCTGATCCGACACGGGACTACGGCTCCTGCCGATGAGCGACATTTTTTCGTTTTTTGGGGGGGATTTTCAGAAGGTTTCCTCGATATGGTCCGGTAGATTTTTTGACACTTTTTCCTTCCAAGCTAGGCGTAACGACCCAGATGCTGTTGACGTTTCATTTCCAATTCGGGCGAATATGTCCAATAAAGAAGTAAAAATAATGCGAATCTTTGGCTCTGTGGTCAGAATTCCAAAACGGGAATCCGACACGACATTTTAGCATTGACTACGATTTTTGTTATCAGCAAGAAAAAATATATATCAAAAATTTAATTTGGCAGGCGACGAACCGAACAGCTGGCGGTCAGAAACGATTTTTTCCGTCTTGAAAACGATGCCCACTCGACGATATGTAATCTCAAATTGCCGTGGCGGTCGAAACTATCGATGTCGATTCCTTTTTTTTTTTTAATTTAGGCCTACTAGAGCCAAACTGAACACCGGATGTTGACGGAATTTTAGAATCCTACGAAAGCACGCGAAATCATCGCAAATCCGATCACTTTGAATTTTCCGAGGTGGAAGAGCACGAAACACGAACTATGTAACCGAACTGTCGCGTAGCGAGTAGTGACGCGGGCAAACCCACCTAATTACGTTGAAAATCGCGATAAAAACAACGACGATAATCACTTTGGCACACAAACAACCACTGAGCGAGCAATGATCACAGTCACAGAGAACAAAAAGCTGATCAACCTTTTCGGCTTGACTTTGGACTCGCCGCCGCTACCGTCGTTTCAAACATTTTTGACGTACGTTTGAAAAGCACCTGTTATGCCGCCGAAAAAATACAAGTCCCAGAGCCAAGTTATTTAAAGGCAACCGCGCGTGAACGAAATAAATAAATGCGATAACTAGAGAAGCACGAATTGGACGCGAAATAAACAACAACACCGCTGTTAGCTCTACCGTAAAATCGCTGTCACGCCCAAACTTGCCACCCAAACAATCGGCGGCGCCACTTGTCGTCTGTAAAGGTGGATGGACAAACCGTCTGCTTTTAAAAAGTTAAATGTCACTTTTGACGCGTCTCGGAGGTTTACGTTGAAATCGAGCTATTTTCCTATTTTAAAATTTAAAAATCACAATGAAGGAACTCGAATCGAGTCAAGAAGTTGTACTTTTAAGGGATGCCATAATCATAGCGGCAGCACAAGGCTCTGATTTCCGAAATGAAGGTGGGTGAAGCGCAGAGTACATTGGTGTCCCGAAAGTTGTAACTAGATAAATTCGCTTATTTTTTCATTCAGAAAGCTCGCAAACATGCGCTGAAATCATAAAGGAAGCAGTGGATGGGGTGGAAATGATGCTTGGAGTTGACACTGAAGATCCAGAGGTCAGGAATCTAGCTCGCAATACAATGCATAAGCTCATTTTCTACAAAACGATGATGTAAGCATACTGTGGATGAGTTAAAAGTCGCGTATCTAGGCTTCACTTACTAGTTTCGAGTACGAAAGCATATAGCAAGAGCTATTTTAAAACTTAACAAGTGAGCCTAGACACCACGAAATGAAAAATTGAAATATTTTGGAATTAATTAAATCATTAAAACGTTTTCTGGGACTAAAAGTGCTAAAAATCTGATATGTTTTGCAATAAATGTTTAGGTCTTCGAATGATCTTGACGAAGAAGGCCTTAAATATTGCAAACATGCATGTGGACCTCTTCCAGACATTTGCTGGCAGACATATGTGAGATGTATCGCAGCATGCAATTGGATAGATCTTGCTGAAGAGGTACATTTCGTACTAAAGAGAAAGAAAATCTGCAGAGGTGAAATTATGTCTAATAACATCTCAATTTTTGAGCAGATTTGGAACCAGGACACTGATCTGACACAGAATGTTGCCATTGACAGAATTCTATGTGTATTAAGAAGCGTGTGGGTGATACCCAATTTCCTTGACTTTTTTTATGCCGTGCTCAGGGCGAGATTCAACTTAGTTTGCAAAGTGACCGATGCAGATAAACAAATAATTGAATTGGATTATATCGGGCAGCAACTAAACCACTTAACAGCTTTCTACGAGATTGCAACTGATGAGTCTGTTCCTAAACAGTGCATTGTTTCTAGCTTGCATTTCTTGTCATATGTTTGTATGCATCTTCCTGAAGTTGTAGACAGATTACAAAACAAGATTCAAACCTCATTATACTATATTGTCATGCTTCTTAAAAAAATGCTTCAATCTGTCACGCCTCCAGTCGATCTGGACGTGATTTACGCCTCGGAAAACTGTGCTGAGGCCATTAGAAACATTCTGAAAAAGTTCAACAACTTGCCGTCGTTAACAAGTTTTCTCGATTTTATTGAGAAAATAAATGCAGGGCTTGCTCCAGAGGATGGAAAAAAACACCTTAGCATGTATATAGAAAGCATCACCCAGCGAGATTCCATGCTAGGAGGTAATTAAAACTTATCAGAACCATGCAGTCATTTAATTTCATCAGTCAAGTCATTGTAAAACTGAACACCATGCTTGTATGTGCATGGATGCAAGACTGATGGCACAAAATTTCAAATGCTGCTGTAAATAAAACATTTTTACTCTTTTCAGCTGCAATCGAAAAGCTTTTGTCAACCCTGCAATCAAATGTGGATTTGGCAGTCGTAAACTGCTTGGTACTCAACAGCGACACTTTGCAGCCATGCCACATTTCTGCTTTGTTGCTTCAAACTAGGAATATGGATGCTACAAATGCAGGAAAAATCCAGCAGGTAAACAAGTTGGATTCCAGTGGATTTTTTTGAATCTGCAATTAATCCTGGTTTCATCTTATTAGATCGTACGAAAGACATTTTTGGACTGGGATTTTGACGTGCAAGACTCTTTCAGAGGTGATTGGCACCTCGAGCACGGGTTCCAAGAATTCGCTTTTGCAGAGACAGATTTTTTACAAACGCTAACGGAAACGATAAACATGTTGTCTTCAGCCAAAGGCGAGGAAACTACGGTGAGATTGTGTTCACAGGCATCCCAGCCAATTTTGCGGATGAAACTAACTATTGACGAAAAACTTCCGATTTTCAATATTTCATCTAGTTACAATGTATTGCCCTCTAAAAACCGTTTGCATCACTCTTGGTTCGTTTATCATAGGCAGCAAAAGAAATATCGCTCTTATGCTTGCAATCTCCAGCAGTGACGTTGACCCAACTTTTTGACTTTGGGGTTCACAGCGGTCAAACAGATACGGTTGCCCAGGTTCGTAACATTGGATCACAACATTCGTCTGCACCATAGTGCAATGATGTCATTTTTTCTCATAATTAACTCCTTAACTTTATAGATATTTCGATTCCTAAAGACGTCATTCTGCTTCATAGACAAAGGCTTCAGTTTCTCGCATCAGTGCATAGCACGATGTATCTCGTCAGATGATCTGAGCTCCCATGAACTGGTCAACTTTTTAAGTCTAGTCGAAGCCCTGATTAAGGCAAGGATTCAAATTGCTGCAAAATCGAGCCTCTTTCTGTGAAGAGTTGAAAACAAATTGGCTTGCAAGAAACTGATTACAGCTTTTCTTTATAGTCAGAAGTCTTAACACCGGCCGAGCTGGTTTCAACTTGTGTCATGCCTAATCTTGTTCCTTCACCTAAATGCCACAGGTTTCTTCAACTGCTTTGGGTAGTTAAATTGCCATTAAATTAATGACTATCCCCTGGTGTTGCACAGCACACTCTAACCTTATACTTATTCTTTCAATGCATGTTAGACTATTATGAACTGCAAAACTGGGTTCGAACAGCTTTTTATAATAACTTCACCTCCCATTATAACATTGCAAATATGCAAACTTTTGCATTACTGCATGACGGTGAACCTAGCGACAGTTGATTGGGATGTTTCCAAGGTTAAAGAACGTTTAATAGAGGTACTCTATTTCATTCTCGACTGGATGAGCAGCAATGCCAACCCGGAAGCAACTACAGGTAAATCATACTGCAATACCGTGCTTCTGTTGTTGGAAAATTGTCAAATCACCAAAGTTGGCCTTTCTTATTTTGCAGCGCACGAAATGTGTTGGCTTTGGTCAAAACTCAATGCGCTGGATTCCACCGTCCTCCCATACTTGTTGAACGGGTTTTCCTCGCATAACTTGGGCAAATTATGCGTGACCGAAGGTAAATGCAAATTTAAGGATTTCATTTTACGACTGTGACTGCTTTACCACCAGTTTCACTGAATTTTAAAAAAGATGTCGATATAAAAAGACGGCATCGTTTACGTAAGAGATTGGATATTCGAATAAATGTTACATTCACAAATATTGCTAACATTTAAGTTGTGAATCCAATCCCTACATTACTGGAGGTGTTTTAATTGGTGACATATTTTTCATTCAGTTCAACAAATGTCACAGCCGTGTCTACTGCTGTGTTGCATTACCCAGAAGTCTAAAGACTCAGTTATTTTACGCGAATGTAGGAAACAAATGAACATTGGCCGCATCACCATGACCACAGCAATTGCAAAGGTAAAAATAACTACCTGTTCAAAACATTCTGTGAAGTAATCGAAGATTCTTATGTGGAGAAATGTAGAAACGTGTATCAAGCCTTATCTAAAGCGAATTCCTACTAGCAATGCTTTGTGCATACATTTAACTTGGGAGAAATCTTGGCACATACAATTTAAGCACTAAAAATAAAGAAAAAATGGTTACCTGCTAAAGTTCAATTTTTGATCTGCAGATCCTACCAAGATTACTAGTATCAGAGGTTGAAATGTTGCTTCACGGGCTGGACCAACTCTTTACGGCCAAACTGGCAAACATCGATCATAACCCGTTGCTCAGTATCATGTTTGTGTTGGACTCGCTGATGATCCTGTCCAAACCTGGCAGTTTTTTCTTGCCGGAGTCACAGTGGAATCGCACTGCACAGACCTGTGTCACAAGCTTTAAAGTAAGCACTGTAATCTTACTCCTACTTCAATTATACGACCAAGATTACCTGGTAAACACCACAAAACGATTCTTTCACAAATATGATGTAATAACCCATATTCGTTGTCTTGCAGGCATTCCTAGTACACCATCAACCCATTTCTTCTCGGTCACTTGCCACACTTGCGTCTATCATCTGTCATATGGCTACAGAATCAAACTCTGCATTCCGAGCTACTGTCAGCATATTCCTAATGGACTTGCTAGGGAAGGCGGATCTGCTTGAAAACGATACTTTTTCATGCACACTTAGTGCAATCAACCAACTGGGAGATGAGAATCTGACCAATCAAGTTATAAAATCATTTGAATGTAAATGTTCAGTTTGATAAAGATTAGGCTTGATCAAACCGATACTCAATCTGAAAGCAGATTCCTTTAAATTTATGTACCACAAACTTTTACATTAAATAATAACCATGAAGGCATTTAAGTTCACATCTAAGTTCGATCTTTTTGAAAAGTTGTCAAATAATTTTCTTGACATAAAAAGAGTTCAACACAGATGCCATATAAACATTATTTGGAAATAAATTGTTTTTGTTAAACTACCTAACTAGTCTAATACCTGCATATGCTTGAATATGGCCACTTAAAAGCACCAGTCATATAGGAACTTCTATACCAAAGGTGCTGAAATGGAATAATGCTAATTTTGTAGTACTAAACAAAACTACAGTTAACTATGCTACAACCAAATTTATTGTTAAATCCGATGGGATGAAAAAATATTACTGGTAGAAAGTGAGTTCTTAATCAATTTTTTTTAATCCCACCATACAATAGCGAGCTTCTTGCTTCGACTGCTCTTACATTTTTAACGATTGGACTTGGCTACTCTTTCCAATTCGTCCTTCTTCTTGATGGCGTAACTGTTGGACGAGCCCTGCAAAAAAAGTCATTAACTAGTTTATTTGGGAAATACACTGCAATTGCTATGCAGAAAATATAAATAACTGCATAATCATATTTGACTAATAAGACCGCAAAGCTTAGTTAAAAAACAAGAATTACCTTAGCAGCATTAATGAGCTCATCAGCGAGACACTCGGCAATGGTCTTAATGTTCCTAAATGCAGCCTCCCTGGCCCCAGTGCAAAGCAACCATATAGCTTGGTTGACACGACGCAGGGGAGAGACATCCACAGCTTGACGACGCACTGTACCAGCACGACCAATCCTGGTCGAGTCTTCACGTGGACCGCTGTTGATGATGGCATTGACAAGGATCTGAAGAGGATTCTAAAAAAAAGAGGAAAAAAAAGAAATAAGTAAATGAAATCGTCCTGAAACACTTCTATTAATTTTATCGCTTTCATTTAAATGATTTCTCATACCTCTCCAGTTAGCAAGTGGATAATTTCAAAGGCATGCTTCACTATCCTAACAGCCATCAGTTTCTTGCCATTGTTGCGACCGTGCATCATCAAGGAGTTGGTTAGTCGCTCCACAATGGGGCACTGAGCCTTGCGGAAACGTTTCATGGCATAACGACCGGCCGAATGGGGCAAATACTTTGCATGCTTTTCCTTAACTGCAATGTAGTCCTGAAAAACGATAAATGGTAAATAAATTTTTGGAATCAAGTAGGATTGTT
The DNA here is from genome assembly GCA_034696685.1 of Julus scandinavius. Lineage (NCBI taxonomy): Eukaryota > Metazoa > Arthropoda > Diplopoda > Julida > Julidae > Julus > Julus scandinavius. Next base: position 34,670 of record JAQGAE010000097.1, on the reverse strand, counting down.
GCCCATAAAACATATTAACAACAGTATAAAAAATAATTTTGGGAATTATCAGACATCTAAACACCAATTATCTGATACTCCCAAATAAAAGGATTCGCAATAGTTGAATCATTAACCACTGTCAGAAAAATTAATTAGCATTTATGATGGGGTCATGGGTACATTATTGTGTAATCAATTTGTTTATCGTCGTCTTTCTACCTTTGACCAAGCACATTTCCCTTTGCTGCCCATTATTTTTGGAAACAATGGAAAAACAAGGAAATTTCTAGTAAGTGAAAATTTATTAAAAAAGACTGCCTGTGTGTGTTCTACAGTGTGGATGAGGTACCCAAACCCACAAACATACTAGCTTCCTCTAACTTTACCAATCTCTACAACTGAGAATTAATAGTTTGGTAGATGAAAACGCGTGACGAGGCATGGCGGCATCGATTTTAGTAATAAAACAATAGCGAAACATTTCATTCTTCGACTCATTAGTTTTAATCACTGAAGTTTTACGAGTCCAATAAAGTACTGAGTATATAATCATCAATGAAAGAGGCAAAAATAAGACAAAGCGGGGAAGCGTGAACTTACAGTCAACGACATATCTCCAACTTCGACATCGTGGGCGCTCCATCGACCGAACAGTTTAATGTCGAGGTCTGCAGAAGCAGCCACGGGAGTAACTTCGATATCCGAGATTTCCGTCATCCTTACAGATTCTATAATAAAAAAAAATTAGATTCAAGCGAGAGGCCTACTTTTAAGAAATCAATAGCCATGATCGCACCATGCTTTCAAAAACATTATCACCGCAGCAACCAATATTTCAATTATACACAAGCGGTATTCAATTTTAGAAAATGAAATAATGGCCGCCACAATACTTATAAAGTGTTTATAACGAAAATTTATACGAATAATTCCTTAAAAACAAATCAATGAAGGGAACTTACAACAGAGGTACAAACTCAACCACGCCGACGATAAAAAGGCTAAAATAGACCCTGGCGACAGAATGGAAGGACCCGTAGAATAGCAATGCACGTGGAGGGGCGCAGCATCTGCGGCAATAGCGCTATTACTGAAGGACTTTACATAGATTTTATTCAGTTGATCTTCCATAAATACCGTCAATAATGATTTGGGGTAACAGTCGGATTACATTAGGCGTTAAATTTAAAATTAATATCAAACTAATAATTATCAATCCAGGGAATGGCTTTTATAAACGGTCTTTACATCTATTGATAAAAGCAAAACAGATTTCCAAATAATGTACTAAATATTTAATTGTGGTATAATTTCCCAACCTTACAAGATTTTAAAAAATGTGTTCTATCCAACGAGATTTGCAATTTCATAAAAAATTACGAAACATCTGCACTTCAAAGTAAACCTCTGATCATAAATTGATAACAAAAAAACAATAAATTCCTTACATAGTCTTTACAAAAATAGTTATTAAATATTTGGTAAATATAACTGTATATCACTGACAACCTCCAACAGTAAAAGGATGAATAATTTATAGTGAATTTGGTCAAATATCAAAATTAATTCCTGTTTGTAAAAATTCATAGTGTTTTCACAGTTTTTCAATGATGGTACTATATGTCACTATCCTATTTACTAAATATATGGTTAGAACAATATGAAAATACAACGGAATTTATATATTTTTTAAATTGAATTATGCATAAATGAAGATAATTTTGACATTTAAATGACCACTTCATGTAAAACAAGATTCGATAAGGAATGGTCAAGGAGGAAGGCAGGAATTTAACACTGTGAACCTTAAATTTGCCTTACACCCTGCCTATATTGCACAACATTTGAATTTCTACAACAGGAAAGCTGAGCATCCTGGAATTTTTTTTATTTTTCAGTTTTAGGGATGACAAATTGTCAGTGCATTGCATTTGGAAAAAATGCTTTGCCAATATAACCCTTTCAAAAAGTCATTATCGCTATATATACGTGCACATCACCTTATACGTAACTGAAATACAAAACACTCCATTACCTTTATATTTCTTTCATCACCGGAACTGACTGTCCATTTAAAAGTAAAACACTTTTTTGGAGACTTTATTCCTCTACATCCGTCTTTACGTCCACATCTTCACCTGAGATATGAATAGGAATTGGATCTTCCATGGCAGTTACTGCATCAGAAACGATGTTACCATTAGATAAATTTGGCTCGTTATCGCCACTGATCCTAACTTGGGTATCTGGAAGCTCGTCTGCCGATTCCGTGCAACTGCCAGGTTCATCAGGATGCTCTGTTTCCAAGGGTGGTGGTGGCGACGGGGTGATGTCGACTTGGTCTTCATGTAGAGGCAGTGATTGTATTGCATTGGGATCACGTAAAGTTGTGCAATATTTGTATGTAACGTCATTAAGAGCACACAACTGAGGCAAAACCTATAAAATATTCATCAAAACAGTATTTAGCACAAAAGAAAAAATTTCAAAGGCGATTTCTATATCACCTGTAATGCTAGCAGAAAATGCTATTACGGTTTAAACTCATTTAAATAAACAAATTATATATGTGTATATAGAATCTTACAGGCGCTTCCTCATGACATTCCTCGATCAGCGACTCCAGCTCGAGTTCGTACATTAAATCTGCCAATTTCTTTGCTTTCCGCATTTCATTCTCCTCGATTATCGTACACAAATATTCTGTCAGCTGCTCCTTCCTCTCCATTTTCTTAAAAAGATCTGTTTTTGCATCCACAAACTCTCTCTCTGCTTTCTCGTACCTTTTCCTGTAATAAAGCGTAAAATGTCGATTCTTTGAACCCCACCACTGAAAAAATTCAATTGCAATTGGTATTTAACAATGACTTTCACTTACTGGACTTCGTTAAATTCCATGCTTGCAACTTCAATTTGGTCACGAAGGATTGCCACATCATTACTGACCAAAGAATCCAGTTTTTGCAATTCTTTCTGAATATGTGTTAGCTTTTCCGTTTCGGCCTGTGTCTTCTTTTTCCTGCAACAACACATAAAACATTAAAAAAAATTATTGTAAATTATAACATGAATAACTTTTAGGAGCATAATAGCGTTTATCATCTTTATAAACGCTGATAATTGCAGAATTCTTTTACATTTCATTTGCTATTTTATACACTGACCTGTCAGAAATTGCTTTTGATAACATTGCTCTTCTTTTTTTGTTTTGTTCTTCTATCATCTTTTGCCTAATTTGAAATTCTTCCAATGTGAGCTTCTTTTTCCTATATATATCAAAAATAGAGTAAATTATAGCAGGAATGCATAGAATGTAATAGGACCAAGAATGAGAATTTTAATGATAAATTTCATACGAGTTATTGAATTCCAAAGGATGTTCAGTGGAATCCACATGAAGAGAACTTTCACCCTGTCTCGAGTCCTCCGGAAATTCATTATTCGACTGTTTTTTCTTCTCTGGCTTAATCTTTGGCTTCGCGGACATTTTCTTTTTAGCCGTTAAAACTTCCACTGAATGCCCGTCGCTCTTGACTCGCAGTTTAACTACAGGCATTCCGTTGATAGGTGACATGGTTTTCGAGTCTTCCTTTGCAGGCATTCGAGTGTGATGCTTCGTCAATCTCACTTGTTTCGCTTCGGAGGTTTCGTATTTTGATATATCCTTGGGTGGAGATAACATTTCCTTAGGATCAAGCACCGAATCGCCATTATCAGCAGCAAATTTTTGACTGGGGGAACGCAATGAACTCTTTTTTGCTCCCGCTTTTTTGTTGTCTGAAACGCCAAACGTGACTTGCTTAACCCGAGGACATGAGGGCGACTGCAACGTCGCTGGACTGGTGTCTGAATCAGAACTGGTATAACCTAAAACAACACAATCAGGATAATAAAACGTAAAATAACATGCTACAAGTAACAATTTGCATACATAACATTCACAACATTTAAAGGATAATTTCGAGAGTTGGTGAAATCATTGGTATGCTATTTTTTGCTGGTTTCACTTCTTATTTCTTTGTAGAAATAAATCTTAAAAAACTCTAGAATAACAATTATTAAAATTATATAATGCAACTTTGTGATCACCCTGTACAATGTAAAATATTGGTAAAAAAAAGTAATAACCCTACTATACAATTATCTAAAACATTTGCTTTCTGGTTTAGCTAGTCCAACAAAAACACAGCAGTCAAGAAGATAGCTAAGGATCACGTTTGGAAAAAACATTCAATTCAATGAAGATTTGAAGAGTTCAAATAATTAGTAAAAAAGGGTTGGTCAGATCAAGAGTGCGGAACTTAACTTTTCAAACTTTCCTAAAAGTGCGAAATATACATTTAATTTTAGACATTCTTGCATACAGACCCGGGTCACTTAATAATACAATATTTAAGGTTGATATTTACCGTTATCCTGCCTGATTTTCCGTAAATCGTCCTCCGTAAACCCAGACCAACGGAGCGCAGCCATGTCAACGGCCCTGTGCAAGTTTAGAAACAAGCAGCCATATTGGGAGTCAATCGAACTGCTAACGGATATTAAAATTATGTTAATAATCGGAAAGGAAACATGCAATTACATGAAAGATAAATATTTTATTTATGCGTTATATATTAGCGTGTTTAAAACAAATAAAGCCCCTTCTTTTACTTTATTTAATTTAATTTACTTGACTTCCAATATGGCAGTTCTATGAAATCAACTTCAATAACAAATCATGAAAAACACGCAAGAAACAAGCGTGCAAAAATTCCACTGCCACGTTCGAATTTCAAGCAGAGTAAAAAACCGAGAGAAGAATAAGTTAATATACCTCTTTATCGTTATTTTTATAACATTTGAGCTCATGTTAATTAATTTCCAAAAAAATTCGTTTAAACTGTTTGAAATTACTTTATAAAATCACTGCATCGAGCAGACGATGTAATGTTGTCTGCATTACACCCGCCATTTTCAAATGCCCCCATTGCCTTTGTGAAAAAATTCATTTTTTAAATATATAATTCTATCTAATTTATAAAAACTCAATTAATCTCTAAAATATGTACAATTAAATAAATTAGCTCAATGATACCTAAAGGCTAATACCTCATCGTAACAAATTTTACAGAAAAGCAGAAGAATTAATGGAAAGTGAACTAATTTGCAATTTCAAGAAATGCAGAAAAGCCCTGAAAGATTGTGCTTGGGTAATTATTTAAAATTATCGAAAGCAACAGATCCATATGCACATAACTCCGACACTTGGCTTTCATCATATCACCATTCAGCCGTTAAAACATTATATCCAATTCTATCATTTCGTTAAGTCTAATACGTGTTTACCGAATAGTATACCGCAAAACACTTGGGGTTCTTAGAGACAAATTAAAGGTTCTGATAAAATATTACACGCTGTATTCGGTCAAATGCAATGGTTGACTGAGTCACATGTCCGAGTCAACAAACATATTGATCTGTATTTGGCAATAGTTCAAAACTTATCTTATTTCAATCTTATTTTCAGGTGACATCATGTTCTCGTATCCTATAAACGTGAAATTCTTTCAATTGTGTAATAATTTAAATTAATAAAGTATCAATTACACTTAACTGAAATTAAACAAGATGTGTTTTGCAATGAAGATGGAACCCGTGAATTCCAAAAATCGTTACTCTGCCCTGCCTGTAAGGAAAATAGAGTTTTACTTTACTTTGGCTTAGATATTAAAAATCGAGAAAATAGCAACTTTCATTTCATTCAGGTGAAAGCAGTCTTCCTGGAAAATACGACATTATCAGGATGGACCTTAATCCAAGCGAACAGTACAAATCGGTATCATTTTGTTTTTCCCTAGTAGAAATTCGAAGTAATATTTTTGAGAGATTGTTGTCCACAAATTTGATATCTAAATAAAACAAACATGAAATGAGTCCAAACTCGAACTAACTGTAAATATGTATGAAAAGATAAGATTTCATAAATATAATCAGTTAATTAAAACTTAATATCACCGTTTGCAGTGTGGATATTGATATTCACTTAATTTCTTTGTTAAGATGATACTTGCTGGATTAGGCCCAGATGTCATAATGGATATTTGTTCAAGAGCAATGTCATTTTGGTCATATCAGGTAATAAATCTCCTCGATAGCAATTTCACACTAATGTTCAGAACATGTTACTAATGTATTTTATGAAGGCACAACAAGAGCTCAACTATCAATTGCATAACGTCAACAAATTAACAGAAAGATGTACTAGATTAGAACAAATATACGAACAAGCTGCCGCCAAAGCCAAAGCGGAAATTATTTGTATCCTTGACATCTGTCAAACTCGAAGATTTATATAAAAAAAAAAAAGCTTTTATTTAGTGTTGTATTTTTACTTATCTTTAACGTGTTCAATACAGCACTTAAAAAAGATATTGATGGTAAGCTCAAGCAATGAAATTTTGAAAGTAATTAAAGTTAAAATGAGGCAGATCCCACGCATCTATGCCCATAGCCCCCAATATTTGAAATAATAGGAAAGGGGATCACAGCATTAATAACGTACAGTACATGCAATCATTTTGACATTTTTGCAGCGAGTAAGCAAGAAAGCGAAAACCAGAAAAAGCATTCTTCCGAACTGATGGAAAAACTCTCAGAAAAAACCCGGCAACTGCAAAAAGTGCAGATGATGTATGAATCTCTGCGTCGCAAGTGTTTTTCTCCAGTTTATTGCGACAAGAATGTGGCTCAACACAAGCCGCAACGCGAAATGCAATCTTTTAATTTTCCATTAACTACTGTGAAGGGTAACGCCTTAACGGTCTTACTCAAACTTGCTTAAGTTAGTTGCACTTACTTAAGGTGTTCCTCTCACAACTTACTAATTTCACCCATGCTTAGAAATCTCGGGTCAGTCCAACATGCCGTTAACGGCCGCGATGGCTAGGAAAGACGACAGTTTCTCGCTAGCTAAAGATGCCTCGGAATTTCTTCCTCCTGAAAGTGAGTAAAGAAAAATTTATAAAATAAAATCCGCTACACTGAACAGCTTTTTTAAGCGGAGCATTTTTGGACAATGGCTGGCAGACTAAGATTACGGTTTCCATTTTTAAATGCATTTATTTTTGCATTTCAGATTTTAATTTTATGCCAACAGTGGAGGGAAGAAATTTTGGTGGCCCGCAAAAAAACTCGAATCCCCTGGAGGCTCAGTTCAGTGTCAATTTTGCAGCGACTAGCCGAAGTTTTAAATAAATTTAAATAAGTGTTGATGTTACGATATTACCAATTCCATATTACTAGATATGTTTCCCAATAAGGGCCCACCAATCAAAAAATGTTGATTTATTAGCTGTTGCTTATAATCTTTCATAAATCTGATTTCAAACAGATAGAATACATTTCAATATTATCTTGATGTTGTCAAGTGTGGTTTATGTAAAATTCAAAAAGCATTTTCGTGTAATTTATGGTTAGACAATAAATATTGCAGATATAATAAGATAAAAATCCAATTATTTGGGATATAAAAGATGTCCCAAAGCTGATACAGTGTAAATTACAGAGAACGAGCACGGTTGAAAATGGGGATTGGATCACGATTCTGTTTCATTGCAGTGCTGAGTGCAAGTAAGTAAATATTCTTCTATACATAACAATTTTGCAATTGAACAGCAATTTTGAGTTACAAAATTAGTTATAATATTGTAGAAGTGTTTTTGGAATGGTGAAGCTGTTATGTATTCAAATAAATATTTTAGCAAATATCCATTTTATCAAATGCAGAAAAATTCACCTATATACCACTAATAGCGATTTACATTTTATAATCACATTCTTAAGAAAATAGAAATAATTCAAAATTCCATTTCCCTTTAATTATTTCTAGAACAATAATTTTGAAATACTTTAAAAGAATAACTTTTAATAAATAACTCTTCTAAAATGTAAATATAAATTAATGTTATTTAAAGTCATTTGTGAAAACTTGCAGGATTTAATTTACATTTGTAAAAACGATAAAAACGTTTGAAATATTGGGGAAGAAAAAACTTGACACGAAAGAAAGCAAGTGTCATTTTTAATGATTTAGCAGTTTCCTAATGTTATAATTTTGTATGGCAAATTTCAGTAAATGTTTATGCAGAGACAAATTTCACCTGTCCTGAACCTGACGGCCAATTTCCTGATGGAGCAAACTGCAGAAATTATTACTTATGTTGGAAGAATGAAGCTACAGCAGAGGAATGTCCCAACAACATGTTGTTTGACGTAAATCAAGCCATTTGCACTCTGTTAGAAGATGTGAATTGTGCCTCTCGACAAGACCCAAGTAAATGAAAACAAAGATGAATGCCCTTCATATTGATTAAACAATCAGTAAAGAGGTCAAAATTAACACCACCTTTGATCTAACTAATCTAGATAAGATCGAGATATTATACACATGCACCCAGGACTTCGGACTATTTCCAAATGATGAAGATGACAAGACTTATTATTACTGCAACAATGGTGTTCCTGCCTTCATGACATGTCCATGTGGAACCACCTTTAACGTGGACGAAAATAATAAATGCGTTGAAGATGTCACCAATGAAGAAGAATATTATTAGCCAACGATCTCTTAATTATATGTGTATTTTTTTGTTTTATTGATACTCTTGGAATGGGTTAGTTAAAGCCTATGAACTTGTTAGCCGAGCATCTTAATCTTTCCACATCCATCGGTTAATAATGAAAGTCTAACATCAATGTTAGCAATAATGGTTATGCTTTTGAAAATATTTACAATATTTATATTTAGTGCAACTTAAAACTGCTCATTTTAAATGATACAAGATTTAAAACAATGCATTACTATTTTTTTAATGTTAATATTATTGATTTTCATTTGTGGAAGCAAGCATTAAGCACGACTAGGAATATCAATGAAATTAAATGAGAATTTTATTTTTTACAAAATTTTAAAATTTTCCTTGTTTCTTAACAAATAAGTTTTGTGCATAGAAAAAATATCATTACTAAATGTTGAAGAGATTTCCCTTTATCACCACTTAAGTTATTACTAACTCTTACCGCTTGAGAAGTCACATCTGAAGGACATCGCCGAGTTTATCTAACGAAATCTGTATCCCAACACGCAACCAATGAGGAATTTGTGGCTTAAAAGAATCTGCTGCGGCGACCAACCTGTGAATGCTGCTCTCCAAACACTCAAGTGCTTCCTTTGCTGAGTTTTCGTCCTGAAGCCAAAAAAAGAAGTGTAAACTGTGTATATAAATAAAAAACGTTTCAATAAATAATTTTTGTTCAACTTATGTATATATTGTAACGCACCTTGGGAATCTTCTTCGTAGTGACTAACTCTAAAATGCTTTGATCGCCTTTGCCATCATGATAAACTGCTTTTGAATCTAACAACTTTACTTGAGTTTGCAACACCGACAGCAAATCAATGTACTTGGATGGTAAATCTCGAGGCACCTTTGGATTCAAATATAAATTCATGGTTCACAAACTAATAAAAAAGAATAGTTAACAAATAGCTTCGCTATTTTCTCACCCGATTCAAGAACTGTTTTACTGTTTCCCTTGATTGCGGATTCATTTGCAGACAACGGGCAACGATTATTTCGTGCTGTGTGTCATAAGAGAAATTGGCAAATGTTTCCAAACCCTTTTGTGCAAGTATGGCGTTGCTGCTGTCCAGGCAACTTGATAGAAGCGATGCACTAGCTTGGAATATGTGAGATTGCTATCGATAAATTATAAAACATTAAGAGACTATTTAACCTAGCGGGAATCACCGATTAATTTTAACTTCATTTTTGAATGAGGAAATTGTGAAGGTATTATAACACACAAAGAAAATGCACTTCACCTGAACAGTTGATGAAATGGTTTTCAGAGCAAGATGATGAATCATTTTATAAACAGCTAATTTAATTGCATGGGACTCACTACTCTCTAAATACAAAAGTCTTCTCTGAACCTGTGCATATAAAAATACTTGTTTTAGTTAAGCGAAGAAAACATGTTGTATGAATATAAAAGAACTAAACACATCTCAACCTTAACTATATCCTTGTTTTCCATTATTGGAAGTAAGCAACCAGTCAGGACAATAAGGTGTACTACAAACTCTGTTGCCTCCGACTCTGCCTTCTTCATTAGCAGATGAAATGGCGAGAATTTCCATAGCAGCAAACAGAAATTCAATATTCTGCATCCAAATTCTGGAGACATTTTTTTAGTTAAATTTGCAATTTGTCCGATTGAATGCATGCAAAAAGCCTGAAAGGATACATAAAATTAGATTTAAGACTATTGTAGATATTGTACAGCATCCAAAACTTCAACACAAGATAGATTGTTCTAAATAAAATTAGCTTAATTTGCTAAAAAAAATATATTACAGTACCGTTTTAGGTAGCTGGTCATCTGCTTGAATCCCACAATTATTTTCGGAAATAAGTACACCAATTTCGTTTAAAATTCCATCAGCAATAATTTCAAGATGACGGATGTCATATGCGCCGCCCCATACTGGCAACGTGTAAATTTGAAACCACACTCTATGGTGAAGCGGTGGAGGATATCGCTTGAGAAACTGCATCTGTAAAATTGAATTCAACACCCTACAGTAAGTATAAGAATGCTATGCAATAGGATGTAAATTCGTAATGTAGGAGGGTGATTACAGAAAAATGTACCTTGTGCTCAGTTGCCAGAAGATTAAACAGTCTTTTTAAAAGAATTGTGGAAAAGGTATCATTCGTATTTTCCGGAGGGCCAAGCGACACAATTTCCGCAATGCAACAGCAATGGTGAAAGCACAACTGCGGCGATTCTAGCCTAATTACAAAGCGTATAAGGGCAAAAAATACAGAAATAAAAACTAAAACGGATTGGTCCAATTTTGTTCACAATTCAAATAATTGAATTAAACAAATAAATTAATGAGATTTTTTTTTATAGGAAAACCATTCTAGTTACTAAATGGCCGCTGAAAATCCTACCTTCCCAGAAAAGTCCAAACATCGCACACAAGTAATGAATTCCAAACATGTAAACTTAACAATTGTCTAATCATGACCCTTTCCTGAAAATAACCCCATAAAATAACGTGTAATTGCTTCCTGATTAGATAAATTAAGCGTCCTTCATTTCTTAGTCAACATTTATGAAAGAACTTTCACAAAGCAGAAGTAAAGCATAATGAGATCACCAAGATAACAGCAAGAACTTTTGACAAGATTTGAGTGCTAAGAAGTAAGAATAATGAAACAAAATTACTTACTAACACCGGAAAATAAGTAGCAGGAAGAGCAACTACAAATCCACAAAATCGTGTGCAAACAAACTCATAGAAGCTAACCATTCTGCAAGATTAAAAGAAAAAAACAATAAAATGCATAAGTCTGTTTGGTCGGTTGGTTATATAGAGCTAGAGGAACGGGCTAATTCATTGCCAAAATCTCAAATTGTTCAAATGAATCTTACCTTTGTGGCTTGCCATTGCACATAACACCAGGAAAATGTACTGGAAAGCTCAACTCAATACTACCTTTAAAAATATATATATATATATATAAGCCGGGTTGTAAATTAACCCAAAAATAGTATGTAAAATCGCTTTACATTTTGAAAATACTTCAAAAAAGTTGTGGAACAGAGTAGTAGCATCGACAGGCTGGAACATTTCTTGAGATTTGTCTAAAGTTGAACAAGTTAATATTGTTGTAGATTACGTTTGCACATATGAAATTTGTGCATGCAATAAAGTGATTAAAAAAAGATTACTCGTAAGCTGGAAGGCATTTTCGAGGATAAATAGTTGAAGAAGGCACATCGGAAAGTGAAAATCGCTTTCCAGGTTCAATTTCGGGTTTTCAGCCTTCAGAGTTGAAATAAACTGAGGCTCCAGAATTAAAACAGAGAGAAGAGGATCAATTACAATGCCAAGATTCCTTTCAACTTCCTTTTCTATATCTGTAGGGAGGTTTGGCCTGGTCAAGCTTGGAGGACAAAATCTATAAAATAAAGCACATAATTCAGAGTCTTTCATAGGTAAAATTTCCCACTGCCCAAATGAAAGATAGTCAAATGCATTCCCCAATTTCTAAGATATTAGAGTACTGTATACTTTAAGAAAACAATTGAGGAGATAGAAATCACAAAAACAAAAAAACACGTGGGAGCACTTACTTGTAAACATTTAGAATCAGGTACAGCAAGGAGCGGAAACAATCGCCCAGATAAAATTTAAACTTTTCACATAAAGTCACTATTATTTTTAAGCAAAATCCGCAAATCTGAAGGGACCGAACTGCAGTAGCTTTCTGCTCCTTAACCTTTAATTGCAATAAAATATTATTTTAAAAACATAATTTGAAAGGTGAAAGGAATTATAGGTTTAAAATATGCTATTTCAAAATATATTTAAAATACACTTAAATGATAAACTTAAAAGAAAAATCAAAACGATAGAAAAAACTTACTGAAGAATCAGTCTGTGATACAAGCGTTGCCAGTTCCAATAAATTCTGCTGAACATTTTCACACAGAAGCTCAATTGTGGACGATACACCAACTCTATCCTTAATTCTATCACAATATTTCACAAGTGTACTAAAAAATTCAAAATAAAAAAATTGCAGTTATGTTCACAATGGATAAACCCAATTTCGAAATCTTAATGGAAACGAGATTTACTTTACATAAACCTTCCATAAGGCGATTGGTGACTTTCCAGCAGTAGCGGCAAAGACCCGGCAGATTTCCTTTAAAAGTGAGCAAACTAGAAATACAAAAAAATAACAGGAAAACAAGGTCAAGCTACTAAAACTCGGTTACAATTTTTTGTCAATTCTTTTAAAACTCCGTATAAGTAACCAATTACTACCTTCCACAGTTAATTGTACATCGCTTTCCAAGGCAATAGATATTTTTAATTTCTCCCATAAAGATAGGAAACTTTTCGTAAGTGATGTAGTTCTGTTGAAAAGGCAATCCAATTGCTCAGATAAATTTTCACCAACTCTTTGGTAGGTGTCACATTTACATTCCTAAATGTAAACAATAAGCAAATGGCAAAATCAACAAACACAACACATTTAATAAAAGCATATTTGACGATGAAGCTTACCCCATATAACTCAAAAGACCGCAATGCAATTTTAAGCACCGGGACTGGAAGGGAATAAATATATTCAAGGATGACAGCTTGCTCGATTATGACAGCACTATTGTTGACACACAAATCCAAACAATCCAAGATTGCAAAAAGTTGCTTTAAAGATCATATTTACAGTAGTTACACAGTTAAAAGGAGTTAATGGTACATTTACAAATCCAATTTTCAATTCAAATAAATTGGTTTACCTCAAATTCGTTTGCAACTTTGAAATCCATCTCAAATATTCGTGCTTTGACTGACTCCGAAATTGATACAAATGTTTCTTTGGCCTTAAAAAAAGCATTAAACCATGATCAATACTAATAAGCACTTCACCAATTTGAGAAAAGCCGCTATGGATACATACATGAGGTAAAACTTTGCACAGAACTAAAGACTCCACTGACTCAATAGGCATTGCAGGAAGGAAATTCTTACACAATAATTCCAAAGCTCCTAAAGAAAGGAATAATTACTGTATAAAAGGAAATTATTTTGACAGTTGGAACACTAATTAGTTCAGTAATGACTTCAGGTGAATCCCCAGAGACTTCTTATAAAATTCAGAGACTTCAGAAAATCTTACCAAGAAATTCCTCCGCACTTTTTGAAATAGTGATGATTTCCTGAGAATTCATGTTAAAGAAAGAAACAGGGAGACATAAGACCAGTAACATCAAAACCAGATATAAAACTAGTTCGAATTATGATTGACAATGTGTGAAAACAGATTATCCCAACAAGTGTCATCAAATTAATCTCCAACAAGTGGAAAAAAGTCCACCCTACATGCCACCATAATTTTAAAAAAAAGATAATACTGATTTAGTTTAGATATGGGGTACTTGTGCGGTTTTTTTTATGTAACCATAATAACAAACATGCCCCAAACAAGTGTTATTTGTCAATTATCAATGACCAATCGGTTTTGATAACTGTCATCACCTGTACTTAATTGATGATAAGGTCATGGCATACAAAACTCGATACAAGGATACGACTAGTTTAGGTAAGACATCGTCTAAACGGGTCTCGCACTCATCCCTAGACCACGTCTTCATCTCTTCAACGTTTAACTGAGACATTGTGTATTTCTTACTATTTTACAAAACCCAGTTAAAGTTCAGTAATTACAACAACAACAGCAGCAGCAGGCACAAAACAGACTCATCGCCGCCATTTTCAAATCGTGCGTTCGGAATGCTATGTGGCGCTTCATCTTCAAGCCTGTGAAATCCGATAAAAAGGAATCATGTGACCGCGCATGCGCGTTGGGCGATCCGAATTTTTTTTTTTTTTACAAAATTAAAAAAAGTTTCCTACGGATTTCGGCGTTCGTGCTTGTCTTCGTTATGCAGATGACGAGCTTATTTCCACGGAGGGGCGTTTTATAGGTTCGCTAAAAGATTACAAGTTGCTTTTATTACTGCCAGTTGCGGAAGAAATGCGGGCCTCGGCAATAACTTGCTAGGACTGATTCCCTAGATTAAGGAATTTCAAATATATTTGTGAACGTTCGGTAAGATGGCGGACGCGCACGGAACAAGTTTTGGAACTCAGGTAAGTTTCCATGGCAAAAAGTTGTTTGGGAAGTCCTCGCCATGAATCTGTCAAAACTGGATGAACGAAATAAATCGCCGATGTCGGACCTATCTGATTTCACCCTGCCTCTTTCCGCTGTTCAGGTCGAACGAACGAAAAGCGACGGTAGCTACCAGAACGTTTACACTGCCTATACAATGGACATGTCAGATCCAGCATTTCAGCAACAGTTGGAAGAGAGAAAGGAACAGTTGAAGAAGGAAATTCGCAAGGAGCTAAAAATCAAGGAAGGCGCCGAGAACCTGAAAAAGGCCGTAACCGACAAGAAAAGCTTGACGAACGTCAACTCTATACTGAAAACCGCCAACAACAAGTTGCAAGAACTTCAGGAGGAGTTGCAGGACGTCGATTCTCGCATCCTGCTGACCCAAGGTCATGGACACGACCCTCTGACTGCCGTAAACAATGGACCAGGTAAGAGTTGAATTTCGTTAATCACGTTACAGTGTAATTGTAGGGCAGAAGGTATCTCTCCGGAGACAGATTATTAACGTCGTTGCCATCAAGTTTCCCTAAATTCAATTCAGAGAAAACCTCATGCATTGATTTGTCCATAAAAGCAAACAGCTTCTGTATTGCTAATTGGGAGAAAGGGCAGAAGGAGTTTGACAGACAACGGGATGCATGATTGCCATGTGTTGGAGATCACGGCACAAAGGGTCACAAGACCCTGAAAAGTAGGTTGTTATGGCAAAAACAATGCCCTCCTTTGATAGTGTACGGTAACTGCAGTTAAACTAACCTTACATTGAATAACTGTGAGCGTTGTAACTTGATTTCGATGGATCGCAAATTACCTCGAACAATTCCTTGATGCCAAAATAATGCATGTTGGGTTCATAGATCCCCTGTCATCTAAAAATCAAGAGCATCTTAACAAAGTTTCATCATTTTAGGAAAGACATGCTTGAAAACATAAGTTGGGGATATGGATTGGAGGCTCAGTAGTACCTACGTTCAACTTCAAGCACGTCAAGGAAAACGACGAATATTCCAAATAGCTGGAACTTAAAAGTCGTGATTTTGAACCCTGTGGAGAAAGCAAAAAAATGCAGATTTATAAATTGTTACAATTTTATCTTAATTGTTGTGCTACTTTTAGGTGTAGCAATCATAGCTGTTATGAATCAGAGATGATGTCGTTGAAAATTAAAACTAAGTATTTAAATTGGAAGTAACCAAAAATAAAATACTGATTTATATGGAATTGAACCTACTTTTACTTTATATGCTAAAGTTGAATAACTTTAATCCATCTGAAAGTTAGCACGTGGGGAGCCCATAGAATCGAGTTTAATCACTGGAATTAAACAGGGCGTAAAACTAATTACAAATCCACGTTGAGAGTAAAATAATAGAGACCAATAGCACACGCGATGAAAATCTCGAAGTTTTGAGTATGTAGCTTGTAAGTAGGCCCCTAGAGGTAGATTACAGGGAGATAAAATTCATTAGTATAAAGTGCTAATTCACATTATCTTCCTGTTCAATGTACGCTAACTGCTAGTGGGGCTATAAAATTGAATTTGTGTCGCTTGGCAACAAAATAGCCGCATATTTAATGAAAGCCTTCTCATAAATTTTGTTGTAGCACTTTCTTTGTAAGTGTTTTCATTCTGAATATTTGGAGTCTTCTAAAAATCTATATTGGGAAGCTTATGTTGGCCTATATCCTAGAGATAAACTAATGCATGTGGTGGTCTACCATGGTGTTAAAATGAAGATGTCGAGATCTGCTGTGAAATCATCTTTAAGGGGAGTTTAGAAAACTAAATGAACAACCTGAAGTTGACAATATGTCACAAATTGTTTTACGAGCTTAGATTAGAATACACTAATTCAAAAACTCGGATGAATGAAAATAAAGTTGAACGAAATATCATTTTGAAATACTTCTCGTGCCAATAACTTGAGAGATCTGAAAAAAATTACAAAAAAGCATAATTCCTCTTGGCCTTAGTCTAATTTTTATGTAGTAATAAGAGGCCAAATTAAAGATTGGAGTTCTTGTCTGTGCTTGTTATGTAATCCTGGCATGCTTCCGTGATGTTGGCGATCTATTATTATAGCTTTATAAATCCATAAAATTACCGAATCAACCACGGTATTTCTATCAATAATTATGTTTTGCACAACCCTACCATCATGTCTACCCGAAAATGTTTTGTTGAGCATAAATGAGCTCATCCCGACTAGTAATAAGCCGTGCTTAACTCGAAAAGCAAAAGCTAATATCGGAAGTTGCAGAAATGTTGGCATCTGCATCATTTTACCGTCATCTCTGTTGTTGCAGTAGCAAATGTAAATAAACTCGTTCGCTGTAAATACCTGCTTGCCACAGGAGGGCCAGGGCTGGTTTCAATTTTCAGAAATTAACAGGGACTTGGCTTCAGCTCATAGATTTGTAAGCAATCCAAAATAAAAAAAGTTGGTTATTGGAGAGAACTAGATCTTACTTATCAGTTAAAAATGAAGGTCTCTGGTGTTTGGCTCGTTGAACTTGAAACGGTGGAAGTTGCTTGAGACGACCTGTAAGAATGAGGTCATTATTCAGTTTTTAATGAATATTCGCTACACCATTTAAAAGTAATTTAAATTAAATCTTGTTTAGGTTAGTCTTTCCCAAAGTTATGCATTTTTTTTGGCTTCTTGCCACTGACTGTTGCATGTCGGCTAACACTTTTAACAGTTTATCTTTTCTTGAAAAGTATCATTATGGTTTGTATGGTTCTTGCCTTCATTTGTGAAAGGCAAAGCATATGCGATGACATTTCCTCAGAATAATACAATCTTAAAATAACATTGCAAGAATTTTGGAAAATTATAGGAGCAATTTTGACAATGTAGTTAGTAGTTTGCAGACTGCAAATGGCGTTACTCTACTTTATGAAGCCTAAAAGTTAGTTGGTTACAGAAGCCAATGTTTCACTCCTTCAGTTGCATCCATTCACTTTGGTGCTAAAAATGTATTCTGGTGTGTGGTTTATGTGGCTTCCTTTTTTAGCTGCTCAAAACATTTGCACTTTCTCGTACAATTGTACTAGCTTGTATAGCATTTTTTTAAAGATCACCAAGCAGGAAACAGGCCGTAACCTTTTCATTTTTAACTTTAAGTTTTAATGATACAAATCAAATACCACAGTTCAAATCCAATAAACCATTTTGTGCCTTATTTACAGTAATATTGAATATTTTCTGCAGGTCAATCATCACGCTTGGGTATACATTTTTTAAAGTTCAAGACGATGGCTTGTAGTCTTGTGTTAAAATGTTTTCTCTTGTCAAGAAAGCTCACAATCTATCGATTAATGAAGTGTTGTTTGAACTCCATACCCTGATTATTTGCTCCAGACAAATGAGTGCAGGCTTGATTAACCTGCTACGATTGTAATGGGCATGTTGCCAACACCTATCTTTTTCGATTCACTGTCTGTGACGTAAAATGCAAAGGTTTTGAAGAACAGATATTCGCACAGGTGGATGGGTGGCAGTCGAAGCGAAAATTTGTCAGCCGCCGAGTTTGGGTAGCATATGCAACTGCACCTTGACGACTTTTTAAGCGATTTTGTTTTGTATTCGTGTAGATATGTTTGTGATGTCGCCGGACAAGCCAAGAGAAATCCCGGATCGTGGGAGCGATGTGCCCCTCTCCACCCTGGATCAAAGGTTACAATCGTTGCAGAAGCAACTTAGCATCGAACTCAAGGTAGGCGGGGTCCACTTTACCCACCTCCACTTCCTATGTTTATCGAGGAGTTTCGATGTTTGTCTTATTTTTATTTAGGTTTATTTTAAAACGGCTTGAGCTTAAGTAAACTTTGGATTTGCAGATATTTTGCTATAACTGTTTCTAAACTGACGTGTTCACTCGATATTTAGTAATGCCTGAAGTTTGTTTTTATAAAACATGGTTTCTGAAACCTTTTCAAAATTTGTATCTTCTTCTGCCAGGGATGCCTGCAGATTTCCAAAATGTCAAATGGTCAAACTTATTTGTTCTAACATTACTTGATTGTCTGTCATTAGGTGAAACAAGGTGCTGAGAACATGATTCAGATGTACAGCACAGGTTCCTCGAAAGATAGGAAGTTACTCGCTGAAGCTCAACAGATGTTGGCCGACTCAAAAGCGAAAATCGAGTACATAAAGATGCGTGTTTTCAAAGTGAAGCAGAATATGGAAGCCGGCGACGACGTGCACGGCAACGGGGATTCGAGTAGTGAGTTCTACCTTAGTATAAAAACGGCACATTTTGCAAGACCTTGCCAAGAAAAACAAACCAATGCCGGCGTTGCGTGTAGCCGTAGACGTGGCGCCATCCCTCGACAATTTCTTGTAAAATTAGGTTACTTGATTCTGAATGGGGTGGGAAGGGCCCCTTAATATCTTATCTTCCTAATAAAGTAAATCTGTTTTTCCCTATTGAATTAGGTACCTGGAATAATTGCGAAGGATGGGGGTTGTCGCTTGAATCAATTATAAAGAATTATAAAGTTGTGTTAAATTTCGTTGTAGTCAAAACATAATGAGATAACTCCATGAAAAATGGAGGATCATTTACTGTAACAGCAAACAAAATATATATATATATGACAGGAATCCCAAATCAAACAAAAAACGCACTGTTCCAATTTCCACTTGTCATTCCAAAATGGGAATATAATTATCAGCGTTACGATCACTTCTCTAAAACTTTTTAGCATTAGGTTTGTGAAAACCTTGACTTGTCTCCACCTTGTGCTTTCATAAGTGAACGATTTTGGAGTTGTCCCAGAAATTGTAACAAATGTCTTTTATAATCTGGTAAAAATTGTTCTTTTCAATTCAGACCGTGACACAAACTTAATGACGCCTTTGGAAGTGAGGATAGAGGAGTTGCGACATCACCTGAAAATCGAGACGGCCGTTGTCGATGGCGCTAAAAATGCAATCAAGGGGCTGCAGAGTACCAAGGTCACCGACAAGAAAGCGCTTCAAGAGGTAAGACTCTGGTTCAAAGTAGCCGTTTATAAAATATTATTGATGTTGTCCAGTCACAGTGTTTTGGGTTAGTTTTTCATTGCATTAAACTCGCTGCATTATTGAGATTATCAAGTAAGGCTCGCTTTCGCACAACCTTTACACTCGTCCCGCAACATTCTTGGATCTGACACTCTCAATACATCAAAAGATGCTATTTGGAGAGTCAGGTATTCACATCGCTTTCTTACTCACTATGTGGAAATTTGCCATGAAATCCCAGTCATTTTTAAGAAATGTGAATTTCCTCCCTCCTGGAATGGGAAACTGAGAACGTCGTGCGAAGATATGAGGTGTACATTGAGTTTCATCGATAACTAGCACAGTTTATGGTTATGTTGGATAGAATGAAATGGTGTTCAAGAAATACTGTCAAGTGACAGATTTGATCTGCTAGTATAGCAGCTGTAATGCTCAGTTTTGGAGCATGATGATCACGTTGGTGGCACTTTAATGCTCTGGCTAGAGAATTTATATAAAACATGTCCATAAGTAAGGTCTTCATATATAACTGGAAATATTTTTTGTAATGTATTCAGAACTTCTCGTCATTGCATCTATTGCTCATCATGCAGCCATCTGAAATAAATGAATCAGAAATTCGAATTCGGTAATTCGAAAGTTTATGCCATAGGGACTTGAAATAAATAGTGTAAACAGATTCAACGTCTACCCGAATCTAAAACCAGCAAATTTACATTGTTCCTTATAAAGAGTGGCATTTTGCGTCAGTGCAAATTGCCGTTAGTACAGTCGGTCAATGGGAAAAATGTTCCCTCCTTGGGTTCTGCCATTAGCGGCGGAGTCTGCTGTTCGTAGAACCGTCGGAAATTGGATGCAAGCCCGAAACAGTAGTTGTTTAGACAAGTGGGTTAGGCGAGGAGTGAAAAGACGAAA
This sequence comes from Julus scandinavius, assembly GCA_034696685.1. NCBI lineage: Eukaryota > Metazoa > Arthropoda > Diplopoda > Julida > Julidae > Julus > Julus scandinavius. Next base: position 14,008 of record JAQGAE010000097.1, on the reverse strand, counting down.
ATTGGCGCAGGTTTTCTTTTTTTTTGCTACTCTCTTCAAACTGCACTCGTTTGTGTACGAAACGAACAGTATATGCCATCAACATATCGTATATGGCATTGAATCTTCACTGCCGATTTTGGCTGACGCCTCATCTCATCCCCGGCATTGTTAACCTCCCACGACGTCCTTCTCAACATCTCCGGATTTCAATCTCCTTTGCATCTTCTGCTGCTCCTATCAATGAAATCGATACACGCGGGCTCATCTTAAGGTTTACATCAAGGCAGGAAACGTATCGTCAGCGTGGGCGTAACAAGGCGCATTCCATCGTCAAAGCTCGATTTTTGCTCGCAAACACCTGACCTCGTCACCCTGCCTGATCTGCCCACGATCGCAGCTATTTTTCGACGCCGATGGGAAAGTGCATCCAGTTATTGCGGCTTTCACGAAGGCCGCTGGAATCCTCTGGATTCCGCCGCAGGTTTTCTCTTTTCGCCCTTGATGCTTTATACTCTGCCAGAAATAACTTCGTTTTTCTAGAAAATTAATCGAAGGCGTTAACTGGAATGCCCTTCCATCCTCTGTCTGAAGGCGTCTTGATGTTTTCTATTTTTTGTCCCTACTGGAAGCCATAATGAGACTTTTAAAAGCCTTGGATAAAGTTTTTAGAAATTCCATAGTCTCAATTAGCGTCTCCATACCGGCCTTTGTCAGGGATCTGGCTGGAGATCCTGCACCCGCCGTTAAAGTCGGGTGCAGGTATTTAAATTGATCTTTCATCTTGGCGTGACGTCTTCAGCTCCCAAGGCTTGCTAACCATCTACACTTGCCAACACATCTACAAATCGAGTTGTTTGCTCGGAAGATTTTCTTGTATTTTTCATTTGATAGAGGATAAAAATTGGGACGGTTTACTCATGCTGCTAATCTTCCGTTCAGTTGTCGTGACGTTTGAATACCCTTTGCCACATGATGAATCAGTGACTGCGTGAAAACACCAATAGTCCACCGCACTTTCCAAACAAACATCAATATGGGTTTTTAAAATAAATATTAAATTGCCCAGGGCAGTTGTAACAATTATTTTGTCTCCACCGGTTGACCTATTATATCCCATTCTGGATCAACCTGTAACTTGTTGGGCCCTTTTTAGCCTTAGTTGCCTTTGGGCCCTTAAACCCTAACCACCAACAACAATAATTATTTTGTGGTGGGGGTAAATTAAAAAAGTTGCCTCATCACAACTCCATCACAAGTACTTTCAAAGACAACATCTCCATTTAATAGAACTTAAAAGTTTTAAAAAAAACACCGCCTGGCATGCTCTGCTGGTCCATCTGAAGTATTTTCAGAGAATACCGTCGCGATGAAGGCCAATAAAGCGCGACCATTCTCGCTGACGACAGGAGAAGATGAAAAAAGAGCGCTGAAAGTGTTTGCACATCAATCTAGACAATTAACGGCAGGAAAGATCCTGGCCGTAAATCCACTCATTGTGCCAACGTGGTCTTGATTAAAGGCCCGATCTTCGTCCTGTTGTGTCTGATTAATCACGCCTGTTGCCCAGCCAAATAAACGTCATTATACGTGAGAATGACATCAGCACACCCGAAATGGGTGAAGTCTGCTCCAGATCTTGGCATCGTTTGGGACTAACACTGACATTATTAGCCGTTTGGCGAAAAATGAATTTAGGTCGCATTTTGCTTTTTTTGCTTCTTGCTATTTTCGCACCGAAGGAACGAAGAAAGCACGTGTGCAATTTTTAATACGTACGACTCTCGTGAGATGAGACACCCGAGTTTTTTTCCCTCTTTTTCTTTCCCCCTAACTTTAACAGAATGAATCCCGATGAAACGATTGACAAACCAAGTTTTTGCCAAGTATGTTGGTAAATGGGTCTTGGACTCCAACTCGAAGAATGGTAAATAGACAACAAAACCACCGAGTTATCATTGGCCACTAAATGAGTCAGGAGCCCTTATACTAAAAACACCCCCAAATAATAGCTTCCTTACACTGCAGAATATCCCAAACAATTGCCATAGGAGTCTTCCAGATTCGGCCATTTAGTAGAGGATATTTTTAGATAAACACTGCAGAATTCTCAACGAAAATTGCTAATTCAAGAGAACATATACACGAAAATAGTCAACAGTTTTCGTTCACTGTTTATGTTAGAATTACTTAGTGCATGTTTTAGAAAAATAAAACATCTCAATGCTGCATTGCTAAAGGCAAACCAGCAGTTTTCATTCAGTTTTTTTTTACCGAGATTCATTGATTCCCTTGGAACCTTATGAAAAATACCGAATTGAGAGGACAAAAACATGACTGAGTCAAAGGTGCATATGCTTGCTCACGACTGGAAACGCTATACGCATAGATGCGTAATAGGAAACAGCTAGAAAGGCCAAAAAAATCAGTTTTGGAGATGCTGGTAATACGATAAAAATAGATATGTAGGCTACGCTCCCTGGCACATCCACGAGCGGGGGGCAGCAAGAAAAACCGGTGCAGAAGCTGCTTCTTTCTGGAAGTCCGCTGCGGGAGGAGAAAACAAGAAAGAAATTGGCATTCCGAAGGTGTCGACGCTATGTACCGCAAGGTCCTCCACGGTTCCAGAACGGATACGGCAAGGGAGCGAGCGTTAGGAATGCCATGAGGGACCTGGACAGGAGTTTGGCCCCGCTAGTGCCCCGACGAAGATTTGGATTCAGAAACGGTTTGGCACCTCATGGTGATATTATTAATACCATCATCGTTATTGGCGAAAGGGCCTTGGAAGCGATGGCTGGATCCTTGGCTTACTCAGCATCTCGTCTGACAGATATTGCGATTTACTCGGCACCTGCACCGCATATTTTATGGAGGTGGAATTTGTCACAGGACTGTCGACGGCGGTGAACGGTACTCTGGGCGAGATAGAAGCGCCGTGGTGGACGGTGGTGTGCCACCGCAGATCCTGGATCTTTGCGGCCTTTCGCTATTGTTCCTCCCGAGCGGGATTGAGTCCGCGATCGCGGCTGGAAGGTCGAAACAGTTGAACTAAATATGCTCGGAAATATAAAAATAGGAGCAGGAATTTTTTTTTCTTTTACGGTTTTTGGCAAGTGAATTGGTAGCGAAACAAAATCCGTCTTGTGCCAGTGAACAAACTCCTTCCTACGTGCGCCACGCATAAAACGCTTCATTTTTTGACTCTGGAAGAGTAGAAGAAGAGGAAAACGGGATAAAAAAAAAATAAAAAAAAACGTGGGAGCATGGCATGATGCGGGTGGTGTCTCACGTTTTATTAGCTGCCGACTAGCTCGCGAAGAAAGACACGGATTTGAGCCGGGCTTAACGGGTTGTTCTCGTCGAAATGCTCCGAAGGCGAGAGTGGTGATCGGTGTTTGATATCGAGGCACGGAAAGACGAGAATCTTGGCTTTTTACACTGCGGGGAAATCTATTTATACGAATCCTTATTTATGCCTAGTTGAGTGCAGCTGTTGGTAACTTCTCTCAATCTTTTCCCATCGTCCTGCCGATTGCTCTTCGCCTCTCTCCTCCTCCTCCTCATCATCATCATCCTGCTGCATTGATATTCTGCTCCTTCGTTCCATTTACCCATTTTTCCGGGTTTGTGCCACGGATCGCGTCCGAATGGATGATCGCTCCCCCAGCGTGTGCGCCATTTTCGAAGTGCCACTACAATTTACGAGGAGAAATAACTCGACAGAATGAACCACCCTGGCCATCGAGGTAACATCGATAGCAGAGTTTTATCCCTTTGCTTGACGCTCTGCCGGTATGTTGGTGCGTGATCCCCGAAAAAGAATGACAAAACGAGCAGCAATGGATTAAGTGAACGAAGGATAAGCAGGGGTGGAGCATTTTTCTGGGAGGATAACCACTGTTCTCTCTGGTACGGTTTCGCCGTTTCAAACTCCCTGCGGACGAGGTTTTCTGATTGGATTATTCGCGTGTGCCTTGTGGTGCGTTCGTTCTGCAGGAGTAGTGGATAATAGGATATTTATTAAATATCAGTGACCACAGAAGCAACTATGGCAGACCGCGGAAACGTCCACCAGGAGTGGTCATTCGAGATGACATGGACGACCGGAGGCGCCGGGGCGGGCGAGGAGGTGCTGGTGGTGGAGGAAGGTGGCCAAGAGCTCAAGGCAGGCTCAGTAGCTTCGGGTCGAGCCGATCCCCCCAGGCCTAACGTGACACGGGTATTTCGTGACGGTACAAGTGAAATCCAGATGGAGTACTCTTGGCAGCAGCCGCATCCGCAAAAGACAGCTTCCCACCACCATGCGCAGCAGCAGCAGCAGCGGCCGAAATCCTTCCACATGGAAGACCTTTCTTTACGTGATACGCCGCCCCCACCCTACCGGCCACAGACGTTGGACGTGAAGCCACGCGGTACCAACGGTCGCTGGTCGGGAGGGCCTTCACGCCACAAGGGCGACTCGGGCTATGGTAGCAGCGAGCTGTCCTCGCCCCTCCAGCAACAGCACAAAGCAAGCGGTGGCAACGGGCGGAGCCGAAGCCGCAGCAGCTGTAACATTACGCTGGAGGGCAACAGCAGCAGCCCGGCAGTGTGGGGCGAGCCGAGACAGCAACCCGTTTTCCACGGCCCCAACTGCGAGTGCATCGTGTGCCACGATATGCAGGTGCGCTTCGAGAGCACACCGGGACCGAACCGCTACAAGATCGTCAGTGCGGATCACGACGAGGAGCCAGATCCAGAGCCAGTCAAGGAGCACATGTCCAGAATCTCTAGGCAGCAGCAGCATCAGCAGAGGAGACTTCAGAGCGGCCACCCCCAGCAACAGCCCATGTACAGGTCACACTTCTGCACACACGTTCCCGAGAAGAGTACGCGGTCCTACAGCGTACCGCCGACAGAGGCGCCACGGCCACAGGAAGATCCGTACGCCAAGGTGCTCAGAAAGATGGCGCAGATCCCGAAACCGTCCGACTGGCTGCCGGAGCCGGAAGACTATCATAGTCCTGCGGTCTATCGACCGACACGAGACAAGGAAGACCCGCCACTCTACCGCTACACGTACCCGACGCCGGCCAAGCCCAAGCCGCGGATTATCCACATCGACGTGTACTGTGACGACGGCGACGAGGCGACGGAGGAGGAGGAGATCCTGCTCTCTGCTGCTGTGCCGCTGCAGGCGGAGGCGCTGTTTGGCGACGCCAGGAGGCAGCGCCGAAGCAGCACAGGCGCGGAGCCTTTTGCTGCTAGAAGGCAGGTGGTGGCAGTTCCGCTTGAACAGAGGTACGAGAACGAGGCACTGCGACAGCAGGAGGTTCTGGTCGAGCAGAAGTATGAGGGCGAGGGCCAGCGGGAGGTTCCAGCAGGGCAGAGGTACGATGTACAGCAAAGACTGCAAAGGGCGACGCCGGGCGTTGCCACAAGGACTATGCGGCCACCGCCAGAGCGTGACTATGGCGCGCCCAGCGAACACTCGGTCAAGGCCGCCATGTTTGGTGGCGCCGTGGCCAACACCAGGAAGGCCGGGCGCCACGTGGGCCCTGCGCGGAACAAGAACTGCGCCTGCGAAACGTGCGTCCGGCACTTTGCCCAGGCGGCATCGGGGCACCACGGACGAGGTGACCAAGTAGGTAAGCCGTAGCTGGGCCTTTGCATTGCTGCGTAGTGTACTCCCTGTGCCTGTGCTCCGTGCCGCTGGGCGTCCCACGCTACTCTCACCATCTTTTTTAGTTTTGGTTTTTTTTTTCTGGTCTTTTGATTCACCCGTTGCATCCGTTGTCACGCTGATTTTGCCAATAAACGTCTGTACAAATGGAATCCATAATCGACTTGTCGGTTTAGAATAAGAAATTTCCTTATAAGGGGATCGTAGTGTAAAAACAAAAAAAACTTAAATCGTTTACCAAGACTAGGATTTTAAATAATCATTAGGTAACAGCTAATAGTTCTCATATTATACCATAATTTGGACTCTTCATCATGCTGACCCTTTAACTGGAACATTTTTGAGAAATAAAGCGTCGATCAAACTGGATTGCTACAAAATTTAGCAGTAATGGAAAACTAAAGTTGGTTGGTAGTTATTGACATCTGCAAATCTGTATGTTTACTCGAAGCTGTTTTTACCCCAGATATCGGGTAAAGATTCACCTTTCCGTTTTAGCATATATTTGTCATATGAAAATTGCAAATATTTCACATAGATGATCAAACTTAGGTCGATAAAATGATTGTATTCCAGATCTAAAAACGGCGTTAAAGAAAATTCAGAGCGTTTATCGTGTGCTGGTTGTGCGAGGAGCAGCTGTTTGCAAATGCGCGATTATTTGTTTCACGAAGCCTGTAGAAATCAGAAAGAAAGTGTTCGAAGTTGTTGGTCCATGTCGTTGTTGTGCTTTGTAGGCGCAGACGACTCTTCTTGAGTCTAGCCAAAAGTTGGACCTAATCCGGCGCTCGCTGCACCTGCGCCTCAAGGACCTACCCCCTGCATCCCCCAAGAGAGACGTACTCAAGCAAGAGCTGGAGTCTTCAATGGCTGCAAGCCCGAGCCCCTCCATGTACGTGCTCACCGACTTGTCGCCTTTCACCACCAACAATTACAACGCCCAGCGGTCGCACATGAACGTCATCGAGACATCGCTTTCCAAGCCAGCACCAGTCACCGGAAAGCTGGAAGTCAGGTGAGAGTACAATTAGCTTGGCGAGGAAGCTTTTTCCGTGCAGCTTTCCTGACTTTTATCCTGTTTCTCTCTTCTTTAGGCTCATGGGATGCCAGGATCTGTTGGAGGATGTTCCGGGCCGCTCCCGTCGTGAAGGGAGCCTATCTAGTCCCGCCGGAGAATTCATGAGTCTCATGAAGGCCACCAGGCGAGGATCCAGCAAGTCGTACAGCATCAAGGAGGACACGTCCAGTGAGTCACTTTGCCGTAGCAATAATTTTAGACATGACGAATTCGAAAGCTATCCAACTTCTCATCAAGTACAAAGGGGGGAGATAAACCCACAAATGGTATCATTTGGAAAGCCGGTTTTGTAAAAAATACATACGGATGTAGCTATTTTTTGTAGTATGCGTTAGTCTTATTTCCAAGTTATAAAAACTATTGCATTAACAAGAATTGAATATCCTTTTAAACCTTGTTAAAATTTACTTATCAAACAAGGAAAATGAACCATATAACTTTTCAAGTGGTTTTCTTAATTTACTTCTAGTCAATCTAACTTAACCTCTTGTGTTATTATCCCTTTGACTTTAGATGAAATAATGGCCATCCTTAAGTTGGACAATGTAACCGTGGCTCAAACATCCTGGAAGGGGTGTAGTCAACAGGCATGGGACCAAAGATTTACAGTGGAATTGGACAGGGTGAGAATAATTGCCTCTTTTGGGAATTTATCGGACATGGAAAAATTAGGATATTTTGTCAAAAAAATATGACACAAGTTCATACAGAATTGTAGTGATTCCCTTGTAAAAGTCGGCCATGTGATTTTTGTGTTTCCCATCAGTCAAGAGAACTGGAAATTGACATTTGCTGGAGAGACAAACGTTCGTTGTGTGCCGTCAAATTTTTGCGGCTTGAAGAGTTCATCGATGATGTGCGGCATGGCATGGCTCTCCACCTGGAACCTCAAGGATTACTTTTCGCTGAGGTAACTTTGCAACATGGTTAGCAGTATCGGTAAATCCAATCAAAATTACATTTTCATTCACAGCCATGCTATCATTCCAGATCAAATTCCTTAATCCCATGATTTCGAGAAAGCCCAAGTTGCAACGACAGCGAAAAATCTTCAAACACAAAGGTACACCTTTCATGCTTTCCATTTTTTTTAAAAGCACGGGTTACAAGTTGATTGTGCCGAGATTCGTTACATTATTCTTATTAAATTAGCTGGCAAAAACATCTTGCGCCCGAATCAGATGAACATCAACGTGGCCACTTGGGGCAGACTGATGAAACGTGCCATGCCACCGGGCTGCTCAGAGAACACTGTGAGCCCGCCAGGAGTAGCACCCACAAGTGAGTATCATTCTAAATTTAATACCAGGCATAACGACTCGTTGTCATCTAAAATCCCATGAATAACTCGCGTTACATTCTTAGCTGCACCTAACCATCGAGGCATCCCGGTGACAAAGTTGTCCTTTGACCCGCCTTCACCTGAACAACTCGAGCGCAAAGTGAACAGCATCAATATCGAAACAGACGGCGGTGTTTCTCCCGACCGAATCATCCCGGCTGTCGGAGGAGAACACGAAGTTCAGGTACAGCAATGGTTTTGCGTAAAATCTGCTTTAACCGATTTCAGGTTTTGTTTTCAAAAGCTAATTTTTGTTCGTCTTTTACCCAGACTGCGTTGAGTCGCTTTGACTTCTTGCAGGAGGAGGGGCTTCTTGACAGCTCGCATGGTTCATACATTGAAGTCCCAGGCCAGTCGCCTTTGGTAGTCAACAACATCCCTCGGCAGAGCAAGTCTATTTCGCCGGAACCGTTGGTGGAATTGGCAGATGACGACGGCAACACTGAACCGTCAATCGTCGCTAAAGAAGTGCTGACCAAGAGCATACCGGTAGAATGCAGGTGAGCCAACAGCAAGGATGACAGATTCCTAAAAGCATCTTTGCATTCGGGAGGCAGGGACTTGAATAATGGGCATTTTGTAATTTGACATATACTGGATGATTTTATCCTTAAAGTCCTTAATGTCAGTTTTAACGAGGGAACACTCTAACATAAGAATCACAAAAAGCTTTTCCTTACCTGTACCAGCAGTACAACTTTCTATGATCCAAATTCTTTTCCAGCACGTCATCATACACAGGGATGACCATCGATAACTTCCGCCTGATCAGCGTACTTGGCCGCGGGCATTTTGGAAAGGTGATTAGCGAATTCCTTCCTTGTTACGGACGTTCCGACATAGTCTAATCCATGCTCATCTCATTTATGCCTTCTCTGGTTTACAGGTGATCCTCGCACAATACAAAAACACTGGAGAATATTTCGCATTGAAGGCCCTGAAGAAAGGCGATATCATTGCCCGTGACGAGGTGGAGAGTCTTATGGCTGAGAAGAGGATCTTTGAAGTGGCCAACTCGATGAGACATCCATTCCTTGTTAATCTGTTCGCCTGCTACCAAACGGAGGTTAGCACTAACTTACTGTTCTCACCTTAGCGCAGTTATACGTGCGTCGGGCACAGATCCAATTCTCGGAATCTTTTCAGTCTCATGTCTGCTTTGTGATGGAGTACACGTGCGGGGGCGATCTCATGATGCACATCCATGCCGACGTCTTCACCGAGCCACGGGCCGTGTTTTATGCTGCTTGCGTCGTTCTGGGTCTGCAGTACTTGCACGAAAACAAAATTATATACAGGTGCGATATTGCACATTTTGTTCCAAAATAAATCTTACCATTTGATCAAATGAGTGTTGTCTTCCATGCTCTTAACCGGCTTTTCCTCGATTTTTCTCCCCAGAGATCTGAAGCTGGACAACCTGTTGCTGGATGCCGAAGGCTACGTCAAGATTGCTGATTTTGGATTGTGCAAGGAAGGAATGGGCTATGGGGACCGGACTGGAACGTTCTGCGGCACTCCAGAGTTCCTGGCCCCCGAGGTGCTGACCGAGACGGCATATACACGCGCGGTCGACTGGTGGGGCCTCGGCGTCCTCATATTTGAAATGCTGGTCGGAGAGGTTAGTCTGTCATTGTGGACTAAGTTAAGCTCACATCGGCCAAACTAACCAGTTGGGTTTTTCGTTTCCCTCCTCGTTTTAGTCTCCTTTTCCTGGTGACGATGAAGAGGAAGTTTTCGATAGCATCGTCAATGATGAAGTGCGCTACCCTCGCTTCCTGTCTCTGGAGTCCATCGCGATCATGCGACGGGTATGTAAAAAACAAAACCATGTCATTCTATTTTAACCCAATATCGGTTCCAGCTATTTCAAATAAACTCATTGTTTTATCTTCGTTTCAGCTGCTTCGCAAAAATCCAGAAAGGCGCCTCGGGGCCAGCGAGAGGGACGCGGAAGACGTCAAGAAACAGGCATTCTTCAGGGTGAGTATTATTCCTTACTTCTCGCATTTCCACACAAACTGCGTATCACATGTCCAATCCGTTGCTTTGTTTTGCAGAATGTCAACTGGAACGATCTTCTGTTGAGGAAGGTTAAACCTCCGTTTGTGCCAACAGTGGTAAGTTAGCCTTAATAAGTTATTTTCAAATCCTAACATCGTTTAAGAACTGTATACCATTTTCCCTAAAAGAGGGAAATTGTTCACATCTAATTATTATTTATTAAGGTATGCTTTCTATATCTAATGTTAACTAAACTTTCATTAAACGCTGTAATAAACCCAGAGCATGTTACATTTGAGAGCTTGCAAATTTCCAAATCTAATCTGCTTCCTCTTTCAGCGAGACTTGGAAGATGTGACGAATTTCGACGAAGAATTCACTGCCGAGGAGGCAGTGCTAACGCCGCCCAAGGATCGAAGGATCTTAAAAACCGACGAGCAGTCGCTCTTCAACAACTTTGACTACATGGCCGACTGGTGTTAGCGCGGTCCACCGGGTCTCGGAAAAAAGCTAGTTATCCTCCATGTTGCGTTGCTGCCGATGCTCCCGCTCTCTGACGAGTGCTACATGACATTGGGCATCCTACTTTGTTGCAAATGTATATTAGAGGTGCTCACCTGCAACACGGAATCGAAACTTTTTCTATCACAGATTTCTCCCTTTAGAATCAACTCATCAAGGAGTGTCTCTTCCAACGGCGCCGCGGGATGTCGTTTACGCAGCCACCTTAATGCTCGCCGATTTTACGTGTTCTTCGTTGCCTCTGGGGCCAGGTGCAGCTATTCGTCGTGAGCAAACCGGGGAGGGGGTCCAACTCACTAACATACTGAAAAAAAGGGAAAAAAGTGCATTTTTCTATCGTCTCGTTTCCACAGGCAGCTAAAAATACTAGTGTTTTATAAATTTTAAGGACAACAAGTTTCTGGGTAGTTTTGAATGGTAGTCCAACACCCACCCGAATGCATGATTTTTTTTACTCGGCTGCATAGTGAAATTAAGACTAGAATTACAGCTTCCGCCCAGATACCATTTTTTGTAAATAAAACGAGGATCCTAGAAACTGTTCGTTAACTTAAAGGACCAGCAGTTGTGATCTGCCCTCGCTTCACTTTTTACACCAAGCACGTTTATGAAATTTTACTAACGTTCGTTACCGAGGCGTTACAACAAATTGGTTAAACGAATCCCTTCCCCTGAAAAGTTGACACAAAAACTAGTTATATTTGCCTTAACCCAACCCGATTTGCAGGGGGAAAAACATTTGTCTCATGCAAATTGCACTAAGATTTACCTGACATTAATCTGCGATACAATTTGGCCTTAAACATCTGGTTTCTTGTGCAAACTCGTTGCCTTAATCCGTTTTAATTTCTCATTCCATTTCATTTCTAGAAAAATCGGCACATAATGCAACGTCACGCGCAAATTCCTATTTATTACATCGTTCGTCATTGCTATTACTATTATGAATATTAGTCTCGACTAATGGCTTATGAAAAGGGGGATTAAAGGGAAGTTTATCGCGTTTTAAATGTTGTAAACAAATCTGCTAACAAGTAGGGGCAAATTAGAGAAGCGTCATTTGCATAGCATGCCACTTAAGCTTACTTGTATTAATGCAAACCTGAAGTCAACACCTGCAATGGTAAAAACCTTTCAACGAGCCATGCTTTAATGAATAATAACGTACAGTGTATCTATAAAAATGCATGTTATCATAAACAGAGTAACGTTTTTGTGGGTTTTTTAAACTTACAATTATGACAAAAATTGAAAGCTACTATGAAAAATGGAGCATGAAATCAAATGTAGTCTTTTCACTTTCCATTTTAAATTTTCCTTATATTGATTCTTTTTTTAAAAAATAAAACTTGAAAGTTATTAATTTTTTATGAATGATCGGTACTCTGTTAGAAATATCAATTGGCACTGGGAATTGTTTTAATGTTTTCGTTTGTTGGACTGAGGTTGTCTTTGGAGATTGTTAACATTGCAGGATGGGGCTATAGGGCCCTCTTCAGGAACAATGGGGATCCTGAAGCAGGAAATCCGTCCACCCATAATCTGCCTTCACTCAGATAATCATGTGCCTATTTATGTGTATATACCACCTTTGAATAAGCAATATTAATTAGATATGGCCTCAATTATTAACAGCAGCGCTTCCTACTGATCTTGGAGCAACTTTAATGCTCTCTCGAGCCCGACGAGTGGCCAAATGCTCACATCGTGGCAGGACCTCTCGCTCACCGTTTGCTACGTTTATTGAATTGGGAGAAATTGCTTACCCTGAAGAAGAAACTGTTGCTTGTCTCAAGTGATGTCATTAAATCCATTGTAACTTGGTGTCGATTTACTAGGCATTGTTTTTAATCTGTTCGTCCATGAATGTCCCTTGTTTTCAGGCTGACCAAGTGAACGCGTATCCAGGTAGCTCTTTTAATCAATGTCCACTTGATCTTGTTAATTGTGACTGGCAAAATAAAATTTCGCAAGTTTCTAATGTTACTTCTTGTTTAGTATCATTCAAATTCAACACCTCTGGAATTTGACATGTTTTTCAATCACAATTGCTGTATCCAATGTTGTTCTGTTTTTTATGTAGCTAGAACAATACCGTAAACAGTTTGTTTTTTCTCTACATACAGCATTGAAGATTTATTTTTACTCTGAATCAAATTTCAGATCAGATCATTACATTACTTTCCTTTTGGTTTCTCTGAAAAAAGAAAAACATGGAAATATCCATGCTGGTATTTTTAAGAAAAAAAATTGCAAATGGGGCAACATAATGTCACCACAAATGCCATTTAATTATTCGCTCAATTGATACTATATACATAATGTGAATAATGAACTGCTTCAATAGAAGCAAAGTATGAATGTCAATAACCATATTTGCAGTTTCAAAAGGCTGCCCCTGATACAAAGAGAACTTTGGATTATCAGTACACTTGGTAGTCTGATAACAAATTTAACCAACAGATTTTCTAATCTGACCTTACAATTACAGGCTAATGACTTACCAGGCTGACCAAATTTAATCCAGAACGTTGGCGTTCGATCTATTTATTCAATGACAGCTTCCTAGTTCCAAGTCCATTGTTTCAGTTTCATAATTTGCAGGTCCTTTACGTGGCACACTGGAAATACTTTGCAAGCCTTTTGCCAGACTATAGTAGACAACAGTGGAGTCGCTTTCGCATAATGCCAAAATGAGACTGAAATGCATGGTGTAATGCAAAAATCAAAAATTGCACCCAAGTGTACTTTTTTTTCTGACAAAAGTATTTTGAAAAAAGAGCAAATCCAAACCTTGTATTATTTTCCTTTTGCAATCTTAAAAATTGTCCAACCAAAAAGAAGGTGATTTCTTGACTAACGTTCATAGGTATCACGATTGTTTGAGTTGGATTAGAATTCCACCTGCCGAGTATATAAACACGATGCTGTTCGACAGAATAATGCAGCTCAATGTCAGTCCATTCCTGAGCTAAAGAAAATGTAACATATTTAGTAATGTTTGCACGTCCTGATCGTATAGAATTTCTGAGTACAGCAGATATACGTACATTCGCATAAATCCAGATACACAATTACTGCGAGCTGAGCTTGATATTCATCCGCACCCTTTTCTTTCAGTTCCATAAACTAAATCACATTAAAAAACAAAATTGTTACAACCACTTAATGAATGAAATTATATCACCACAATGGTTACAATTAAAGTAAAATACATGCATATGGAAAACAACACCACGAACTCTCATGATGGTGTTTAACCACAATTACCATCTTGGTATCACGTACGTTACTTTGGGTTTGTTACAGCAATTATGACGAATGCACTGTTACATAATAAGACATACAGTGAGCAAAAAAAGTATTTGGCCAGTATGTTTTTTTTAATTTACATGTTTATTTTTACAGATAATGGTAC
>JAQGAE010000096.1:0-58331 GCA_034696685.1 Julus scandinavius | reverse complement strand
TAATCTCTTTTTGTTTGGCTGTAATTGTGTTTTAAAATGTCACCCATTGAAAGTGATAGGGTTGTGATCCAGCTTAAGGACATTTTTTCAAAATCCTTGGTACAAAATCTTGGTCCAAATCTATTTTTAGACAGGTAACTACGAAACAAGCTCTATTGTGTTAAGTTTTGAACAATAGTGTTCATAAAATCTTCAATTTATGCGCAACCCTACATAGTTTGGTCGGCATAGATCGAATCTACAGTATAATGATAATGACTTCAAAAGATATTTCTTGATGATAGGCTTGTCACATTAAATGTTTGGAAGTTTCACAGTTACTGCAGCATCGAACAAATCCAAAGCAATTTTGTTTCACAATTATGTGAAATAACATAGCTGGATAATGCCAGTTGGAAAACTATCGAAAATATAATGATAGACACTTGGAAGTCTTAAAGCTATTACAAATTAGAAAGGCCTCATTAGATATCGAAACATATTTCAAACAATGTATCAACATCAACATCCAATTAATGTTATTAAATAAACATCACATTGTGTATAACGTTAAATGTGATGTTAATGTCCACCATTACAGCAATTTTCATTTAAAAGCTATCATATTACCTCGTCCGGCTTTCAGTACCATAAATTTTGAGGCATCACAGTAATTGAGTCTGGCAAAAGATGCTGCACTTCATCGCTTTCAAATCTTATTGAATCATTGATGTGTAACCACATATTGAAAATTTATGGCAAGTATCCTTGCCAACGAAACATACCAAGCAGCTAGACAGCCAAACTCCATACAGTCCAAAGGGCCATTCAAAAACTACGAATACAAAGGTTTGGGGATGCATACGTCTGTATTTAGTCGTATTTAAGGAGAACCATCTATATGAAGGCTTTGAAGAATATGTCTACACAAACATTTCTTGATCAAAAATAAATCTGCCACTTTTTTTTGCAAGCTACCAAGGGTACAACCATCCAAAATTAAGTTATTCTAGAAATTTGGATTTTTAAACTTTGCATAAATAATTACAATAAACTGTAGATCAGGCCTGATATTTTGTTATTCTTACGTTTTACGAAAATAAATTTCCTACCAGGAAGTAGCTCATCTTAACTCTATAACCTAACTTGACTTAAGGACATTTCAAATTCCTCCAATCGGAAAACAATGCCCAGGATGTGCCTAAGGATGCTCAGACATAACTTAATTTTTGACCTAATCTGGCGTGAGCAATTGTGAACATCTGTTATAAATACACGCTGACAGCTAGAAGAAACAAGTGAATGTTGCCAAACTAAGAAGATATAGTGCATTTAACTATAAACGTGTAGGCCTACTTCAAAAATCGTAGTAGTAGCTAAACATTTCTTATGGAACACTGTTTACATGTCGTTATCGGCTATTTATCTTTTAGAAAATGTAAATGCAATAATCTTGTTTACAATGTCAGCAATTTAATGTTATTACATAATTACGTCATAATAACATTTCCTCATCAAAGAATGGTCATATTATGTACAAGGTGAATTCTAACATTGTGTTTTGAAAATTGGTATGGTGATTTATATTTGGCACTTTTCCGAATAAATCATACAACTGTTGCTCTGGGATTTTTAAGTGGGCCATTAGTTGAAAATGTGGCACACAATTCAATACCACAAACAAAACATGGACAGTTAGTTGCTGGGAAACCTTCACTATATACAACGGTCAGCTGATATCCGCATACATATTTATAAATATGTACATGCGCATATTATATATATAAAAAAGGGAACTGTTAAGTCCAATAGATTTTTAAGGTAAGCACGCAAGGCCTGATTTCGATTTACGAGCCTATATAGGGCAGCATGTCATTATTGAACATTATGGTACGTGTACTGCTATTTTCCTCATTCATATAGAATAGCCACTCAACAGTCACCATACCTGAAAAGGGACGAACGTTCCATGTCATTTGTGATTTGCTGATCAACACATCCATTAATACAACATTAAAGAGCATTTATAAGTTTGACATGCTTCACAATTAAAAATAACAACTTTGTAAATATAAACACTGAACCTTCTATATACATAACGATGAACAATGTATACCACTTTTATTATTTACAGAGCCTAATTTAAATACTGCATGTCTTTCAAAAGAGCACGTCAGGATGAATGCCAAATTATATACAGTATTCCCATATCTGCGTTGATGCATTTGAAAACAAGACATGCACCACTAATAAAACTAGCATTGTTTTACAGGTTTCGGCAAACAGCAGGCATGCGCCGATTATGAATATTTGCCAATACGCTTTTATCTTTTTAAAGACGACAGATTCGAAATTAGGGTGTCTTGGAAATTTGGCAGAAGTCGTTTCTAAATAGCTTTACCATTCCTTGTCAATTAGATCCAACACATTTATGGTTTCTAAAATTTAAAATTACAACGAGCAATCATTTCATTAGAAATCTCCCCATCATTAAAGTAAGAGTGGCGAAGGGTTCGGGTTGAATTTGTTTAATTGCACTGACAAGATATATCTAGAACACCCACGACGAACATTGATTCGTAAATGCGTCATATCATGAATAATTTCGTACAACATTTCTGATTATAATTTCAACTGCAATATTCAATATCAAAGCAATGGACAACATCACTGTCTGGGAATATGTCAGTGATAAAGAAAAAAAATGTTTCATTTACACTTTATACGAATTTAATCATGGACAACTCCTGTGTCCATGGCTGCTTCAAAATCACGTTACATGCCACATTTGTAGTTAATACAGTAATAATAGTGGACGCTGACCAGTGGTGGACAGGGTAACAAATATTGATTGCCAGGTTGAAAAGGGGCCCCATAAACATCTACTGCATGTACTATAAAGTTATCATATTATTTTTATAAAAATAAATAACACTTTCAAAAACTACATAAACGAAAAATTGTAAAATTCAGTGTTTTGCGAAATAAATATATATTTAAAGCTATTTTTAAGCTACTGTTAAACTGATTAACAATTTCAACCAATTGTCAATGTTAAAGGGGGTCCACTGGTGCTGATTATTTTTGTATTCATATTAAGATTTACATGTGTATCCATTCCAGCTTACAACCACGCGTTCAATTATACAAACTAATCACAAGTTTTCGGTATTTCCTTTCACAATTTTCGACCAAAATTTAAGAAATCACTATGAATTATTACCGTTTAAACGCCCATCCTAGCATACATTTAAATTTCCTATGAAGAAAAAATATCCACAAAATATTTGAAAGAAACATAAAAATTGAACTTACCAACTTGACGTTCCCTGTCCCAGCATGCTTTTACCATCTTGTGGAACGAGTCGGTCCCAGCAGCATTTCCTCAGGCTCGAATAGTTTGGTTTTCCGCAAATGTTAAGTGCACTTTACGTGTCAGTGCCACCTGCAACACAGAGAACGGCACTGTATAAGAACTCAAAAATGAAGACTAGCGGATGGATGGCAAAGATGGTCTCGCTCGCCGACGCATAACACGAGGCGAGTGCCGCAGAAAGGGGCAAGAAAACAAAATAAACGTGTTGGGATAAATTGCGGCAATGACAACAACAACACACACAAAAAAATGCTATGTGGTTAAGACTGCAAATGTGAGGAGGATGGTTCTAGTAAAACAGAAAAAAAAATCACAGTTTCGTTACGGCACGCGATGCTAACGAGTGAATGCATCTGGTGAAATGAAGTAGGATGGAGCGTGGCACATTCACGACATTCAAACAGCTTAATTCACGCACGCAGCAGCAGCAATAGTAGTCGTAGTAGTAGTAAGTATAGTACGTACACCGTGTCTGTGCTGGTGGTGTTTCCAGTGCGGACCCAGAATCGCGCTATGTACGAGCCATCTCACAAATGGGATCTGCCGGGTTTGTCAACCGCGGCACTGTAAAAGACGGCAGGCGGATACGCCCAGGGAGTATGGGCAAACGCGTGCGTCACGTGATGGCACGCACATGCCTATGCAGCCATCGGTTCACGTTCGATTCTCCAAGGTGGACAGCAATGCCTTCTCCGGTGTCCAGTATACGTACGCAACGGTATACTGTCACGTTAGAAACGCAACAAATTTTAGAAATCCTGAAACATAGCCGGACACAAAAAAGGACAACTTTAAAAAACAAAACACAAATTGTCTTGTAAGCTGCATATGATTATCCTCGTAAAACACGAAAGTAAATTTTTATCCTGTTTTGTTTAAAAATAAATAAACTTTCCGGTTGGAAAAGCTATGTGTGGGTCATGATATGTGCCATAGATAGCCATCCATGAGCCATATTGAAATATAGTATATTAGCAATGTTGAAATATAGTATATTAGCCATGTTGAAATACAGTATACATGAGCCATATTGAAATGCACTTTATGAACCATGTTGAAATGCAGTATATGATCCATGTTGAAATACAGCATATATGAGTCATTTTGAAAACTTGAAATATAGTATATATGAGCCATGTTGAAAACTTCAAATATAGTATATATGAGCCACATTGAAATACAGTAGAATTTGTCTAAAAGCATACTCTTTGGACCGGTGAAAAGTACATATGCTTTAATACAGGTTATACATTTAGACAGGTTCATTTATACACGGGTTACCAAGTCGGGAATGGCACATTTTATGCTTGTAGAGCGGTTATTCATTTACACAGGATGCATTTAGACAGGTTCTACTGTACATGTAGTTTTTTCAAAATGTGAAAAACGTGGTTGTCTTAAGGGGGATTACAACCCTATCCCTTCCAATGGGAAAATTTGCAACGACACTCACATTCAAACAAAAAAAGATTAAATAAAAATAAAAATTGTTTAAAATAGCTTTATAAATCAGCAAGGTCATGTTTGTGTCCTTTTTCAAGTTAAAATAGTAGATTTTTAAAAAAATTAAATTATTTAAATTTTTGCACTCACAACTTGCCTATCCCATGCTGCCACCTGCTGGCAGCGGGTGCAAAATAACAGACATTTTTCAAACTTTTATATTAATTTTTTTTAAATCTATAATTTCAAAGTGAAAAACAACAATATGATGCACTTGCTGATCCATCAAGCCACCCCAAACAATTCTCACCCCAAAAAACCTCCCTCATTCAACTGTGAGTATCTTCGCAAGTCCTACCCATTGAAAAGGATAGGGTTGAGATCCCTCTTAAACATTCTTAACAGACTGTACAGTATACGGGTTACAAAAAGCTACAATGATCTATATTCTACATTGTAGTCAAGTTTTCTCCATTTACAGTATGACATAAATCATTCATCAAATAATGCATTTTTACTGCCATGTATGTAGATAGATATGCTTACATGTTGAAACTGACATGTATATGGTTAAACCAGAAGTTGGACACATCTGGACACACAGTATATGTGATTGTATGGTCAATAAACTTACATGTATATCCATTCTGTGTTAGTTGCATGAGAAATAGAGATCTTGTAATTTATAAATACTGCTAAACGTTGGCTACGCATCTGCGCATAAAATTGTTTATCTGTAACTGGTCTGGCCCTAACATTCCAGTGAAGAATATTGTACACAAATCTAGAGACAGTTGCCAGATAGTCGCCTGCAGGCTGCAGCTGAACATAAAGTTAAACACGAACTTAAGGAATCCGTTTTATCCTACAATAAAAATGCTTAATATCTTAGTAACCATTTTGAAATGGACAAGTTTAAATAGTTTCACAAAGATGTTATTGTTAGAAAGAAGTTATACAAAGATATTGTGCACGTGATATGAATTCGATTAATATATAATTATCATTCGGAGAAATAAGCTGGCAGTCATCACCTTTCTAAGAAATAGAGGTAATCCGTAATAAATTGCAGGAAAAATCGATGAGTGTGCCATATTGTAAGCGTCTAAGAAATATTCAACATGTAAACTGCTAATTAATTCAAACGACAAAGAGGAAATACTCGTTTCTTTATAAAACCTCGTTAGAAATTCCCACATTTTTGGGAGAAATTTCACGAAATATCGAAAAAAAATCTGATAAATATGGTATCATCTGTTTGAACACAACAGGGTAGCCGATCTCGGCTAACTGAACACTAGACGAGGCTTAAAATTGTCGTATTACTCCATTAGAGATTTTCTGCAATTTTCTTTATGAAATAAAAGATACACTAGATTATATATGTATATTTATAATTTGTAAATTGAAGGAGCAAGAGAACTTTTTTTTATATAAAACATTGTTTATATAAAATCCTTTAAACCTTCCTCAAAATTAGTACCACCTGTAGGACCCTTGATGGCCAACCAGTTCTAACCAAACCTAACATGCCCTGGTCAACACCATAAAATAGCATTCAATATAACGTGTTCATCTTTAATCTGCATTTAAAATACAAAATTTAAACAACCTGCGTCTCATTCGCTATATTGATGAGCTCTATGCATAGTTTATAAAATGCCTAAAGCAGTATATGGCAATGTACATATCGCTTTAAATGCACAGCACATATCTTAAATGTTTGCACTGCATCCCTGGTGGCATGGACCGTAAAAGGGAAAATACTGCAAAGAATTTAATGAATTCAAACTAAATTTGCAAACGAATGCGAAATTAGTCATATATATTGAGTTAAGCCGGATCCGATGAAATTGTCAATTAAAAAATGTTTTTACCCACCTCTAACATTTGCGGAACACTTGAAGCAACTTTTATAGCCCTTTTATATCATTTTGCCTTTGCATGAATGGATGGTAGTAAAGGAAATATGCTCAATATTCTCTCGGAAATGGAACCCACAAATATTATATCTAAAAACAGCGAGAGACTCTCCATGCAGTAGCTATAAAGCACGATGCATAAAGTCAATACAAAAATGGCAAAAAAATCAACTATTTCCCCTTTACATAAACAAAAGAAACTAAGAATAGGTGTAATCCATTATCTATAACTGAACTAGACTTGGTAATATCCGATTATGAAATGTTCTTGACAAAGTTATACATAACTGCTGTATAGTTCTGTTAGATGTTTTTCTAAGAAACATCATCCATTTTCTGTCGAATCTGTCTTAAAATCAGAATTATCACAGTAAACCTTCATAATGTCTACCACAAAGAAAATCCAATGCATTTAGACCTGCTTTTGAAGTAGCTGGCCCTTCAAATTACGACCAATCACAAAAGCAAGTAACGCATGACTGATTTTATACACGATTCCAGTACTACATAAAATGATAATAACCTCGACGCTTTCCCCATAGGATACTTTTCCTTTATTTTTTTTTTGAAAAAAAAAAAATGACAAATGGCAGGCATCAGTATATTGATATAAAACCCCGCAATCAGCAAACATCGAGGCAATTATCAAAAAAGCAACTGTTTTTGAAAAACGAGTCCTAAGCCAGAGGTCGAGCAATTTGCAACTTGCATGAAAGCTAATAAGGGAGACACAGCTGTGAACGAACATTCGTAACTCGTTACAAATAATTTTATCAATGCCTAAACGTTTCGTCTAATTATAGAACGCATTAGATATTGTATTAAGTCCATAAGGCCTGGGCATTTGGTTTTTATGTTGTCAAATTTGGGATTATTTCAAAAAGCCTAATTGACATTTTTGGTGTAGAAACTCCTTTCATTATGTTCGGAAAGAAATAACAAAAGCCAGTTAATGAATAAGTCCGTATTATCTTGGATCATTAAATATAGAAATTAGCTAAACAAAAGATGATTAGCATCCCAGTGTGCACTTTCACAAATCGATAAATCGATGACGAAACACAATGCAAATGTAATGTAAAATGACATTTTTGTTAAATATAACAGATTTTCATTTTGCCCACAATGAGAGTACTGCTTAATATCATAACAGTATAGTAATCTTAAGTAAAAGAATGCCAGTAAATGCTCCTGTTCTAAAGTCTTTCACAGAAAACACAATTGCACTTTCTTTAACCAAAAAAAGTTTCAGAAAATTACTCAATCAAATTATACCACAATATATTATGAAGTGGAAATATTAACATAAGTTGTATTTTAGAAGACACATTACACAAAGATGGTGTATTTCAAATTTGTATAACCTATTTAACTGCATCTACATTACAAATTTAGTAAATTAGACACAGATGATAAGCATGAAATTCCTCTCCTAGATCAAACGGATTTTTTTGCTTTCGTCAGAATGAGAAAATATCACATGGATATCTTCATCAATAACATTATATTGACTACTTTCATTTACAGCCTGATATGTACACCGTTTACCAACTGTAAAATCATTATTAAAGTCTCTGACACTGGTAATATCTATTTAAAACAATGTTCGATTTATAAATTCAGGAGTACACAACATTTCTGTTTCAATGAAAATCATTGCCATTTGTAAAATGCCAGTCCTCCATATTAAACAAACGCTATCAGTAACGGAACGTTACTCAACCGTGATATTTCAAGAGTTTTATAGTTGCGAATGGCTGACAAATCTGTCAGGAAATCAAATACATAAACGAAACTACGGAAAAAGGAAGTCGAACATGAACCCTAGAAAGTCACGAAAGATATCATCTTAATATAGCTGACTGATTCCTGGCAAGCACAGGCTCTTCTTGTTTTTCGAATTATGGTAGTATTGACATTAATAATCTAACAGATTATTTAAGACAAATATTGCTTTCATTTGCAGACTACATGAAATTGATAACTTTCAAGTCTTCACGAAATATGCAGAACAGCGTGCATGTAAGTATACTATTGCGTACTACTTCAAGACGAAATCAATAACGTAAAGATTAAAGGTCAGCACTTATAACATAATTTTAAAAATTAAACATACGCCATTTTATCGAAATGCAGTAGCATGTTTATACAAGGACATGTTCTTGCAATGTAGACTATGACGAATTTCTGAAAGCAACAATTAAAGCAGAGGTTCTTAGCCTTCATTGTGTCATAAATCCCTCGAGCAGTAAGGTGTAATCTAAGGGCCACTTCTAAGTATAATGTTTTTGAAATACATACAACGAACAACATTTGGTTTACAATGGAATTCACTTACAGCATATACAATTATAGTTATCAGAGCACTAAAACACATCGTTCCAGTTTGCCTACCTCCCTAATTGCAGGTAATACCAAATTTCAGTGAAAACAAAGATGCAATATTTTCTTCACATTCAAGACTACGTATTCAGGATAAAGAATTCCTGATCCAGACGTAAGTTAGAGCCTAGGTCATTATCAAAATAACTGGAGTTTCAGGATCTCTTTTGATAAGGGCTATATATAAGCTAGGTTTTCAATTTGGCCAGAAAAGCAGTTAAATGAGAGCGGAAGGATGTTAGCCATTATCTTCGTGATTTGGAAAGGTTTATGATAACATATATATACTATCAACATTTCTGTTATATAAAGCAGTGTTGTTCTGTCCAAGTCTATTTGTAAATCAAAATTTCTGAATCATACGTATCAATTCGTATGAGACGATGAACCGCTGAACATTTTTAATCAGAAGGGTTCAATCTTTGTAAGAAATATTCTTGAAAATTGTTTCAGAACTTGTATTTTTACATACAGCATATAGAAAAAAAATAATACTAAAAAACCTCAAATTATTTTTTTTTCGATATTCCTAGATATGGCATGAAGATAAACTTACAATGGAGTAAAAACCTAATATCATCAAAATAAATTTAGGCAAAAGTAATTTCGATTAATAAAAGTAGCAATTCAGTTGCCAAAGGTAGCTAAATTTAAAAATAAACGCCTACATTTAGACATGTTACACCTGATAGTCTATCATCATCTGTGCAAGTGAAACCATATTGGCATAGTTAGTAAAAAAAATCAGGGAGGGATGCTTTTGATCATCGAGTTTATCTTCATTAATAATTAGTTTCCTTCAATTATTGGTTAACCTGTCCTAGATATACGTAGCACTCGTTTCTTTATAAATCCGAGCAGCCAACACCCATAATACACTTAAAATTGTTTCCATGCTGTATAATACATTACAGCAACGACTGAACTTCTATGCAACCAACTTTTTCCGGCGTCACAATGCTGTTCAGTAATTTATGAGGGAGGCAAGGAAACCTCTGCTATTTTCTTTCCTATAAAGGTGTTTCGCCGACATTTCCCTAATATCAAATTCCAATTGTTAGGGGTGTTTTGGCAGAATTTCAACCCAATCTATGGGATATGGATGACTCCACCCTATTATAAGAGAGCGCCATAGTTCGTACAATGAAATACACATCCTTTCCAATGGTGCAACTCCACCCCACTCACATTTGGCAGGCAAAATCTATTTTAATAAGGCGAGCCACGTCGTTAAACCATAATTTCCATTCCAAGAAGTATGTAAAATTGTACTATGTAGCCTTAATTTTCATGTAATCTACCTCGTAATCCTAGTCATTCAAAATAGGAATTATCTTGAAAATGTGTTCAAAAAGCTTGATAATTAACAAGGTGTCCTTGCAAATGAATTCATGAAATGCATATCTGCTTGGCTTTAGTTCTTGCTAACGAATTGTGAAGCCACATTCTTCATGAAGCTTTCTCAAGTCTTTAAATATAATATTAAAGGGCAAGATCCGTATTAGCTGTATCAGCCTTCATCAAACCATATGAAATCATTTTATGCGTTTACATATTAAAACATCATAGTACTGTGTTCTGGTATAACGTCCATGGTTCCGTATATATGAAATTATGCACAGAGCCCAGCATTTACGACATCGTAATATATATAGCGATGAAATGGATCGACATGAAGGTTTATTATCAGAACTAGTTGATAATGAATAATATCCACAATTTTAGATAAACATTTTAGGACAAGGATGGATTTAGGCCGAGGATGAAAAGGGTTTATAATAAATCAATATTGAGCACATAAAACAGTAAATGCAAGAACCCCCTTATGATGAGTCAGACAAAATCAAGTTTAAAGTTAAACCAAGGTGAGCAATAAATTTGCTCAAAACATTAAAGCATATTATTAGAAGGCTTTTTAAGCTCATCCCTTATAGTTTCAAGGACAATCGCCAAAATATTTTTCGAAAGTGTTTGAACATTTTTTCTGCACAAAAATCTGCATTTTCATAAATGATTTTTCATGTCAAAATAAAAATTCCCGACGTGGACAATATTTCAGCATAAACTTCTTGGAATAGTCATAATAAATTTTAAATGTGCAAACTACGACATTTTACATTCGTTGTGCCCCTGAACTTAGGCAAACACTGCGTACAAGGAAGCAATGCAGTGAAGCATCTAATCTAAGGTTATGTGAAAAGAAAATACAGTTATTAAAACTTTCTATTACTGTAAAAAACACGCACCAAATTCTGTTCTTTGAGTGGGTCCTTATATATGGATCAGTTTAATAAATAAAATGTGCACAATTAAACAACTACAAAATTATTTAAAATTCATGAAATATCTCGTGACAACTCAACAGTTGTTGCCAAGGTAAAATTCATGAGATGACAAAATGTTAGACTTCGGGTCAAGCCCAGGTTAAAGCATGGGGGAGCCGAGACTTAGCTCGGCCAACAATAAACAAAGAGGGTGAAACTGGTAATTGCAAAGGCATGAGTTAGCATGCCGTTTCATCAAACAAATAATTTAGAATAAAAAAATTGAAAAATTAATTTTTAAATTATGGCATGCAAGTTTCAATTTTTAATTTGTTATCGACGACAATTACTATCAGGCTTAACTTCAATATACCAAAAATTGTTGCCAGACGTATTGTAGGACATAAATTTGATGGTATTTTCTACTATTAAAAGTTTCCTCTTACTGAAAAAAAATATTGGATTCCATTAGTACATTACAAAAATTCAATTTTGGAAGCTTAATATTTGTTTTCATTTTCAAACTACCATTGCATTTAATAATTGCGCATGTAGTCCACGAATGTCAACACACTTATTACCTTGACAACAAATACATCAAACACAAAATTTTGCTTGTATAATGTTGCAAATTGAATGTTCGATTAAATCGCTTTTTAAGTACATAAACTAAATGTCGCTAAAAGCTTCATATAATGTAGTTGACCTGAATGCAACTGAATTGTTTTTTTCTTTCTAGGTATTTACTTAAAATTGGGTTGCTCCAACTTCAAATAGCGAAACCAATGGTAATTGCATGTTCACTAGGCTGAACTCATATTTGATCTCATGCCGATTTCATTCGATCGTCATGCGCATATGGCTTTGCTTTACTGAATACTAATTGTTCTCTAGCAGAGGATTTCGTGAGATGACATTTAGGAATTAATATTTCCTTTGACATTTACCGAGTAAATGCATGCAAATTCGCTTGTTTATGCTATTATAAAGATGAGGCTCCTACAACGGTTCCCATTCAGCTCTATCTTGCCCAGGTTAAAAACAAGAGCTGCTTTCGGTATAGGACAACTGTCAACTGTGAAATGTCAAACGATCATAATTCCATTCGCTTTCTTTTAAGAGAGCATGTGTATTTTTTTTCAATGGAAAATTTCAAGAACCATCCAACCTCTACAACTCCAATATTCAAATCTACTCTCAGTATATTACTACTGCGATCTTATTAAGATTAAACTACCCGGAAATGATACTTAATAAAACGAAGCATAAAACTGATTCCGAGTTTTACAGTTTGAATATACTGGAAGTCCATTAAATTTTCTTTAAAAAAATAAACATTTCAAGGATCCCAAGGCTTAATCTTTAGATTCGCAAGGACCCCTCGCGCGAATAATCACCACAATATTTATATAAAATAAGTCAGAAATGTGTCTAAAGAATTCAGAAAAAAAACAAGGGTTTTGTTTTTATATTGAATTTTTCCTATTCACAGAAATTTTCCGATACTGGCGTTTACTATAAATTTTCGGTGTGATAAAAAATCAAGCACATTTACCGAATATCAAGGCTGCAGAACACCTATTTTTGATTTATTTTGATTTATTTTGATCAATACGCTTTAGGATTTCACATCTAAAAGTGTACTCAAATTCATTTATATCTCACATATTTCTAAGTTTAGACAATTAAGTTCAATAAATGTGTATGGTTCAGAAAATTTAAATTCTAGGAATACTTAACCCTTAATATTACGTCGTTTTTAAAGGTAAAACTAAATATGTTTGGCTTAGTTTCAGATGACGCTCTAATTCCCTTTAGGGAGTTTAAACATATTGATTTTTAATATCTGACTAGACACATTTAAAAAAATCCCGAATTGAGGATATATTATGTATTTAAAAAAATTGAGTTTGTTTTAACCGTTTAAAAAGAACATAAACCAGACGCATGAGCCATGTTTTTATATATATATTATCCGACTGTTCGATATAAGTATAATATACGTCAAACCAATTGTCCACTTGTAGCCACAACCACGTACGCAAGTCAAAACATCAATTTGGATACGACCTTCACCTTGTCTGTATTAAACTTAAACTACATAGAAACGAATTGAACCACATTGTCATTTGTTTACAAACTATTGTGCAGTACAGAAATTAAAGCTGAATAAATCATTACAGAAAAAGCTACCTGCGTCATAGAAATCCAAGTAAAGATATTGATAATTTAAACTGAAATTCACTTAAGCTACATTCAGCAAAAGAAGGAGTGGACCGTAACATTTTCAGCGATCGTTTGTATAAATGGGATATTCAAAAAAAAAAAATGTAAGAAAATTCGAGGGCGTCTTTTAACAGTAAAAATTTACTTCATTCATAGTTTATAAGCACGCACAAAAACACGGTTGCCAGCCAGTTAGAAATATGCTTGGTTACAGTTGTATAGATAGTGCTAAAAGAATAACACATCATGACAGTGTGATCGATGTCAGTGACGTCCAGATTCCATTGATTAACATTTGTCCTAGATGCCACTAATTGGAATTGGCATTCTGAATAATTCAACAAAAACATTTTAACCCACTTTCCCTGTAGAAATGAATGGGAAAATGAGTAAAACTCAACGGATTAAATGTAGATGAAGCCCATCACATTTGGCCTCCACACACTTTACTATTCAGTTTTCTGATTATGGTGCACATATTCCCATTAAGGTACTTTCAAACGAGGTGTGACTGCTCTTTAGTGTGGATCTCGATTAGGCTTAACACTGCGGACGTGCCCCACTCGTGGCGCATTACACCAGATATATTCTATTAGGTCAATGTGGTACTTTCTCACTCTAGTATAGCACTATCCTGGATAAACCTGCGGGATCAGTTGAGAAGTTTCATGACGTTATTAACCCAAATTCAAAATTTATTGCAAAGTAATCGCATTGAAATTTGTATTCTGTTAGAAATATGGGTGAATTTGCAGATTCCAGTCGTCAATGATCGATTCTAGGATCAACCAATAGCTTACAATTAATGGGATTACGTTATTGCCCATTGTAGTCAAAATCATAAATTGATTAGTGCGATGACCTTACGAAAACATGTTGCATTATTTAAAACCGAGCTTTATTTGTCAAACAGTTCAAAACCATTGAAGTTTTGAACTCTGGTTTTTAGCTAATCGTATTTTAACTCATTAATGTAATTAAAACATACAATATTGGAGATGAAGATTTTTGTAATTGCAAAACAACGAAAATAATATATCCCACAATTATAAAACATGCTTGATGTCGTCTTGTTACAATTCAAGTATATTTCAATGATTTCAAGGTTCGTTTCTTACATTTTTAAGGACCCCTCCGGCGACCAATTATGACAATATTTTTCCAAAGTCTGATAAATGTTCAGAGAATTAAAAAAAAGGTTTATTTGGGATGGTTATAAAGGATTCAAGCATATAAACTAGTGTTTAACACAAATTTAAAGTTATTATTCACGACTTTTCCAAGATGTTACAAATTCAAGCACATTTCTCAACTTTCCAGATTTTCAAAACTGCTGGACACCTTGTTCCCTTATTGTATTCAAAATAGTTGTTAATATTAGAACACCTATAAGGAGTAGATAATGTTGTTAACAGATTATTTCTTTGAAAACGACCGATTGGATTCGCATTTTTTCATTAGTGTAACAGTTGTACTTTGGCCATCCTACACCCCATCGAGAACGCGATCTTACAAATTGAAAGCTAACAGGACACTTTTGAATTAGACTTTGAAAAAAACCAGGTGCTTGTTCGATGAGATTTGAGTTCGAGCAGATGAATATAAACACATGAGATGTAAACGAAAACATCTGTACAGCCATTAAAATGTGCATGTATATTTGTTAACCTTGAAAGGGGTCATTCAAAAAGGATGTCCTTAAGAGTGGATTTGGGGGGGGGGGGGGTGGCATGTGGACACAATGTGGACATGGGGAGGGAGGAGTCTAACCCAAACGTACTTGAATTTTTAAAATCTCGGCAAAGTCGGCAAATATGCCTAACTTTTTGCTAAACACCAATTTTATTGCTGGAAATTCCCTTAGAGGTCAGGAAATTTCCGTTTATTAGAAAAATCTGGAAAAATGTCATGGAATTGGTAGCGAGTAGTGCTTGGAAATTCATAGGATGGGCTTTTTTGTATGCTCCAAAGAAATTTCCGGACACTACTTTTCCAAAAAAAAAATAATAATTACGCACGTCTACGAGGGGAGTGGTGCCTGGGCTAAAATGGACACCATGTGGACAGTGCATGGGTAGGGGAGAGGAAGATAAACTTTTTTGAAGGAATTTAGAGGACGTCCTTTTTTAATGGCCCCAAAGAGGTACAAGCTTAAAAATGAAACGTATTAAGCAATTTTAAGGAATTTTCGAGTTAAGGCATTCTTTGAATGCAATTAGTTTCTGTAAAGAATGCAATTTAAATGACTTTTGTTCACCAGTAAGCATCTTGATTACTTATAAACGTTCCTCATACTGTGCGTTGTTTGTTAATCATGTTTCCCCTTTTTCCACGCCATTCCAAGAGGGAATTTTTTCTCCACGTCCCAAAATGACCTGACCTTTTTCAGAAATGAGGTAGAAAACAACGAGGCATGTAATGCATTGGTCTCGTCAAATGCCAAATCATTCTTTTCTTGGTATATTTGAAAATGTCACGGGCTATTTGCATATAACACGAAATTAGGTTGAAAGGACAAGTATGTAGGACGAAGGAGAAGAAGCCTGGCAAAATAAGTGGACCATTACCACGCGTATAGGCACACTTTCATCCTAACCAGCAACAACAACGTCTATGATTGAGTACCTGAATTAGCTACATAATCGCTGTACAATAACCTGTCCTACCTCTGCTATAAAATTGAGACATTAATTCAAGCATGTGCCACTATTTATTTCCCCAAAAATTCTATTTTATGTCCAGTCAAATATCATAATAGCAAATAATTTAAACGGACCATAAAACTTGTACTTTTCTTGTTATGGGTTCTATTGAAACCCTCAAGATTACCAAAACTAGTAAATTTCAACTTTAACACGTACAAAGTTTTGCTTCTAAAATTCAAACGTTAATTTTTCAGATTAGGATGAAAGGGTGAAGTGAAATTTGAATCAATAAAATTTGTTATCGCCACAAGACTACGTGATAAGCTGGCTTAAACTAAAAGTTGGCAAATGGTGTCGAATCTCGTTTATGCTGAAATATCTGTAAAACTGCAGATAAGAGAGTACAAATTTGGGACGAACTGCGAACGCGCCAAATGCTATATAAAACTTGGCGTTGATGTTGGGAATTAGCCAACAAATTGTGGATGCCCATTATTGTGGTCGATTATTTGTTAGAGGCAAGATCGCCAACTCTTATCCCTTTGGCAAACACGTGTAATTGGGCCTCTTGAGATCAGTTCACCATCCAAAGAAAGTATGCCATGGAAGAAAGCCTCATCAACTAAAACAAAATCTTGGGTCACGATTGAATCATTACATAAGATAATAAGTTCCAAATTATACCCACAACAGTTTACAGTTATAATATTGAGAACATCAGAGAACTACGTACAGCATCATTTTTATACTCAAACTCTAGTAGCCATTCAAATAAATTGAAAATTAAAACCTAGTAAAGACACCATATAATATTTTACAGGAAAACAGTAAATCAATGTTAGCTTCTTTATGAAATGTCAACTTAGGTGTATATTTTATATAATTGTTATTTATTCGTCAGCTGAATGAAGAGTAATGAAAACAATTAATGCGAAAAACAATGAATCTTATATGTATATATATTCATTAATTATTTTTTTTGCAAACTTGTGTGCTATACAGAATTCATTAAGAACATATTCTGACGAGAACTTGCCCTTAAACTAATGTTTGCATACAAATGTAAATAGTACAGTATAAATGTATAACTGCACGCCCATGAATAACTCATGTAAAAATAATGTCATAATTATAGTAATTAGAGCATTTCCTTAATCATACAAATTTAATTTCTTATGTTCTGCACACATCAGCGTGTTAATTAATATATACTACTGTAAACACGGTTTTAATGATCATGTAAATATTACCTTACTATCACGCAGAAATGGCATACAAAATTCATGAATTTCTCATACCTTGGAAAATTCGTAATTTGTCCAAGTGTAGTTAAATACTAGTTAAATTCTCATGCACATTTATTTGTCCTAGACTGAGACAAGTGCATGAATTTACACATACTGAGATGCAGCTGAACCATTGAATTTTTGAGTTTGCAAAATAAGCTTACACCAGGCAACCATACATAAAAAATGCACGCATTTGTAATTAACATTAATTAACGTCGGCCCCTGATTAAGATAGGGTGCACACCCATACTTAATTTAATACGTGGGCCCATTTTTAAGAGATTCTAGCTGGCAAACGGTCATGGATCATATCTTTGACTGCACCCAGCAAGACTCCATTTGCACGTGTATGCTGCAGTGCAGAACCGACATTTCAACTGCCTTATTAAAGAGATGAGGATAAGATATAGGTCAAATGCAAAAACAAGAGTAACAAAAACAAGGTGAGAGAGACTATGGTTTAAACACTGCATTGGAATGGCTCACTCTGTGCAGGAAGATGGGTAAAGAAAAAGTCGGATGTTGCCAAATGATATTGCAATGAAATATGGGTTTGGTTGTTGGTTTAAGGAACCATGAAATATGACTGAATATACAATTTATCAATAAATCGTTTAGTCATGTAGTGTTTCCCAGTTGTGTATCAGAAAACAGACGTATGCAGGGATGTTATTTTAATTTGTGCTTTTCCAAAAATTCTTTTTTATTCGAAACATTTTATTAGTTTTTATAAATACACCAGGGGGTCGCTATAACGGGATTTAGAAACTTTGCACGTAACTTAATAAATAACTTGCAATGGAAAACTAATACCGACCCAAGAGTCCAGTATATTTTCTAGAAGAAAAAAAGTCAAAGATAATTCAAGGATTCTGATGTGCATCCCTTCCCGTACCAATTATCACAATATTTGTCCAAAGTCTTTGACAAATTGCATAGAAAACTTGAAAAAAATGCTTGGTTTTTTCGTTTTTACATCATCGGATTATTCTGGTTATAAATTAGAATTAACACGATTTTCAAGCATAATTCCCAACTTTTCAGACGTGATAAAAATTCAAGCACACTTCCCGATTTTCAAGATGATTGGACAACCTGTAATAGATAGAACTCCACAATATATTGACAAACTCTGAACAATTTTTTTTTTAAATCTTTGAAATTCTATAATTGATCATGGATATAGGCCTATTCTGTTGTATTTTACAAGTCATTTTCAACTATCTAGTACATTCATTAAACGTGAATGATTGTTATCAATGCAAGAACAGTAAAAGTACTTAAGTAAAAATGCTTACAAATCGTTTCTTTGCGATAAAGAGTCGAAATGCAGATTATGTCTACATCCTTTTCTAATCATTCACCCGTACAGAGGAAAACACTGTATTTAATTAAATACAATTGCTTTTAAAACATTAGCAAGCCGTTACCATACACAACATTGCGCTGGCAATGTATGTATGTATTTATGGCGAGCAATCGATCGCCAACTCCAGCAGGAACAACTTTACTGTTTATGACTAACCTGGGGTTTATTAAATCCAAATCCCATATAACACACATATGCCCAGCACCATATAGTAATTTCACTCATCTTGTTAATCAAAACATGGGCAGTGAGGTTGTCCCCTGCATCCACCAAGCGACTCGTTTCATTAATTAAGATTTAATGAACCTTTTCTCGCTGAATTTCAGCATTTTCATCGCGTGGACGTCAACTCTTATCGCGAAACATTTGACATGATTCATAATCCAATGCCCAGTGCGTGAGCCTGCTTCATGGGAGTGTTCGGTAATTCAGAAAAATGAGCACACACAAAAACCAAAAAGAAATCATCCTCCCATTGGGCTAATGAGACATTCACTTCCCTAACTAAATAAGATGCAATAGTTGCACAAGTCTGGATATCTGAGAGTTGACTGATAATAAATGAACTTCCATCTGTACATAAGGATCGACTCGCAGCCAAGTACTTTTGGGAAAAATTTGGGAAAATAAAACTTGTTTACACTGTATTAAAAATAAAGATTGCGAATAAAAAACGTGTGGATAAAATATTTAATATATAGATGAAAGGATGTCTAATGTGTTCTCGACTGTATACACAACATCTCACGGCTTGCACAAATGGTGATGCTCAATTTAATAATCTAATACAGTTGACTGGCGTTACTGATTTATATGCCGTCTCAATTTCATTTAAACCGTGAAAGCATATTATGGAACCAATTGGCAACACTTCCCTAACTTTAAATGCTATTATGGAAGTCAACTAGGCATTGAGTATAGTGCGGCTCTTGATACAAGCACATCCAGATTATTTGGTCATTTTACAAAGTCGGTTGAGATTATAGAACAACGTCAGAGGCCATTATGATCATAGCTAACTACAATTGTGTGATAAAAGAAACTTAAATAAAGTACGTTTCTCGTTTCATATTAAATTGAAGTTCCTTTGTTTGGAAAAAAAAATTAACAAATTCCCCAAAGAATGTGTTAACGAAGATCACACAAAAAAACTGTTCGATTAATCAGCAATGAAAATATTAAAATATCCAGGAGTACCCAAAATTCAATTTGAAATACGAATAAACTTTGTCATGACGGAAATTTCTACTTTCATTTTCAAAAGCAGGTTACAGGCAACAGCTTTCAGTTAAGTGCAATCCGATTCGGTGGATTTAACTGCATGTAATAAAAGCAACTGAGGACAACAAACCAAGACCAAAAATGCAATAAGAAAAGCAAGTGCAAACATTGCTAAAACCAAAGCATAATGCGTTGCCACTATTGATTGATATGGAAAAATAATGGCGGAGTTATGATGTGTGTTGGTATGAATGGTGAAGTGGATGCATACACAAATGAAATGCATGGGCTGCTTACTTCAACATCCCACTTATTCAGAAATGTTTGCTTAATTTACTAATAATCCATATGATCCTCCTCCTCTTCCAACAACAAGTAGATGAGAGCCTTTCGTATACTGGGCGTTTCTTAGGATATATCAACCTTTTAATATCCACATAACGTGAAAGTATCGCTATGTATTGAGCATATAGGCACCAAGATTATATATATCTGGAGAAAACATCATGGTTCTCAGATTTCAGCATTATATACCTTAAGGTGTTGCTGTGTCGCAAAGAACTGCATTTTACTAACAGTACAATAAAGTACAAAACCAAAGACGTTATTAAACTTGTTATGAATATAGCAAAACTATAATTTGTAATGTAAAATTATTGCAGTTTCAATCATTTTAGAAATGTGAAATTCATTCCATGGAGCATCAATATAACTTAACCATATACAAAATCAGAAAATGTCATCTGTAAATGCCAATGTTCATATAAGTAGGTGACAATCTGATAACAGTTTTGATGAACACGTTTAACAACATTTCGGTATCAAAACTAGTATTTAAATAAACACTCCATAAATTGTACGTTGATTAAGTTTATGGGAATTAACAGCAGTGTTGTAACGTGTCGATAAAAATCCACTGAATAAATGATAACATAAGATTGTCGCACATCATTGTTTATAAAAAATAAAAGCATTTGTAACCTATTTGAAATGTTTTAAATAAGCACGTTTGATAAATGCAACAACAAAAAAAGCTTTGAATTGATAATAACAATTCAACAAAGCGTCACATTAAAGTTAACCAACTTTACTATATAGTTTTACTATTCTCGTATTGATGATATTTCTCACAAACCACTATTAATAAGTGTAGACGTAATGAACAATTTAATTTATTACATTTTTCGGTCGATAAATCAATTTTGTGCTAGTTTGCGCATGAATCTCAGGAAGGTAATACCATTTTTTAACCACAAACAATATATCAATGCCAACTTTCATTCACCCAAACTAGACTTGGCTTCATTGTTTCTTTAGTGGTGGTTATATTAAAAAAACAAAACACTTCCACAGACTTCACAGCAGTAAGCAATAAGTAGGAGATAAGTTGATACAGGAGAGGTACAGAGCACGGTCGAGGTGGAATTTTGCAGAAACTATCCTAACACTTGCATGGAACAACAATAATGAGAAAACCAAAATCAGGTTTGTAATCTTTGTCACCTTTTTTTCAATGCACTACCACTATCTAAAACTCCAGATGATCTATGACGATCATCTTTTAGTTTCTTTTAGTTCTATAGGCCCTTGACTTCAAGAGCGTATTTGATAACTTTTCAATAAAGATTTAAAGCATATATCCAATGGTGTCATTATCTGATATAATGGACTACGTTTAATGGGATCACGTTTGATCCAGACTGCTTCGAGAACACTATCCGTCGGTTGTAATATGCGACTTATAAAAAAATTCATTCACACTGTAGTTGCAAGTCAGTAGATGAATCCTGTAGCCTGCCCCTTGCAAGTCATACAATGATTAGTGCTTTTCTGCTTCTAAGCACTTGCATTTTCAGCTAATGTGTTATTTCATATTCATCCCCTTCAGAATCCCTTCAGCTCTGAGTCTGAACCTGGTAAAATGTCAGATGCCATACTGGGAAAGCCATCCAAATATTCTCATTATACCCCATCCATTCCTCAAAATTTTCTATATTCATATAAGATGGGGCTTCAATTTCGACAGTATGACTATGAGACCACAGGGCCCTATTCCACAAAAGTATGGTCTTGTACTTGTAGGGGTATGGAGATACTTGTACATAAAGTAGAAGTTGTTGTGTTCCACAGATAATATTTGTACAATTGTAATTTGTTAGACTATGCCTTACAAGTTACAAGCAAATCTTGTCAGTTTACAAGTGTTCTGTTCCACAAAAGTTAGCAAATTGCTTGTAACTTGTAGTGAATTTGTTATAGGTAAATGATTACTTGTAAATTAAGTATTAGAAAGCATTTGGAATAGTAGTAGAACGTTTTTAATTGAATAAACACGTGGTCCAGTGACAGTGAAGATCACTATCTGTTTTGACAAATTGCTGCTAAATTTACCAAAAATTAAGCCCTTTCTAACTTCAATGGCACAGAGAAGTAGCATTTTCTTTTCATGTTTGACTTGCACTTTTGTGACATAACTTGTACACTTTTACTAATAATTTACAAATTGCGGAGATTATTGGTGGAATTGGCTGGGTGGAATGCCATACTACAACATCATACATTTTTGTGGAATAGGGCCCAGGAGATTTTTCATTTGGATACCAGCGCTCAGGACTTGGTGATTTTGATAACAAAAAACGAATCATAACATGATCCGTGATCATTTATCGACAATCATGCTAAGGAATGGTTGTCAAAGACCTTCATGATGGTATACTAGCATACCTATAAACTACCCCATGCAATAATTTTTCATAACATCGCGAGACCACCGCATAGAGCAAATAAAACAAATATTGGTATTGCAAAGGCCATTCCCATAAAGTAGAAGTTAAAGCTGAAAATATTTGCTAGCCACCATACAAATCAAACAAATGCAATATACGGCATGATAAGAGAACTGAAAGTCATTTCCAGTCAGCGGCATGATGTGACTATTACAGTATGCTGCATGTGAGTAGGGAACCTTCAGCACGGTTTCATTGGCAGCAATATCAAAATTGACAACTATGTGCTGAAGTCATGCAGCAGCAACGCCCATGATTGCGTGAAAAGTCGTTTAATAATAAACAGGAAACAGTAGTGGAAAAAACAGGAAAAATACAGCCTTAATTACGATAGGTTGCATGTAGTATTTGTTGAAAGAGAATAAAAAACGACGCGCTATCTCATATAGTGGCAATCATAATTAAATTAAACTTCTATAAATTGCTCCAAACTCCATTGCTCCAACTATGAAATATTTCATTAAGTCCCTCCCTCCCAATTAAACGCGAACATGTCACAAAAACACGAAACGTAGCAAGTGTTTCGTTAAACATTTTATATGAATTTTCCAAATCAGAATACCAACTCAAATGTAACCCAGAATACAGCATAAATCCCCAAGCAAACTTTGAATATGGGCGTATGTTTAGGAAACGTGACAAGCAGTGGAAAAACTCACTATAGTTGTAGTAGGCCTATTACCAAAAAAAAAATAGGATAGACAGGTCTACTGCAGCCTCCTCCTGGTTGCTACACAAAAATTATGAAGGGAAGAACTAATCAGAGTGAATAACGATGAATCATTAATTACAATCACGGCACGCCCACAATGCAGGGTTAGTCTCGTTAGTCATGTAATTCTCAAGTCGCCACCCTTGTACTTGGCTTTCATGAATGAATAATCTTTATTACTCAGGATGAAAAAGGTTTGCTGATGAAAAAAATACCAAATTCCATAATTCTTTAATCATCGTGGCATTTTATTTTTAGACAATGATTTTAGTACTAAAACGTTATGCTGTGGAAGCTGCATGGTATACCTATACATTTTGCTATTATAAACAAACAAGATGTACCTTCAAATAGGTGGCTTGTATCCTTAACATCAATGAAATGTCATAGAAATAACACTTTGCCTACAGATATTGTTACAATTTCTAATGGTGATTTTTTCAAACTATAGGGAAGTCTAAACAGTACAAGAATTGCGTAAAAGCAATATAAAATTATCCGTGAAGGTACATAATATTTATGAGAAGAAAAAAATACTGGTCAATGCTAAAACAGGGGGAAAGGGCGCAAATTTTGGTGTTTTGCCCTGGGCGCCAAATATCCTCGCAACGCCACTGATGTAATGTTCTGGAAATTTAAAAACTCTGTGGACATTAAGTGAAAAAGCCGAAATTATTCCATCTTCATCAACAAACAAATGCATTTGGTTGTATATTTAATTGTGATAATTTGTGCCATGAGTGACTTCTTAGTAAAAACTCTTTTGCAGATTTCCTGGTAAATGAGTTTTACTAGAAATTTGGGAAATTGCGATTCACCAAAAACTCATTTATAGCGTTGGCATTATTAGACTTCTATCAAAACCTGCTATGAGTTCATAGCGTGAATAGATGCATATCAGTCAAACTGTTTTATGTACTTACATCTGTGCTGACAAACTGCCAACTACAAACAAAAATGTTCTCGAAAAAGAATGGGTTCGTGCAATTCTTTCACAGAAACAGAGATGACAATAAAAAATCAATTTAACACCCATGCACCAACCCCAGATCCAGGCTGTACGAAAATAGTTGTATCTTCCTGGTATTATGCAATTGCTTTCAACATGAAAAACCTTGCCTTTATAAAATATTGAAATAAAATATTCGAATAATGTTTTGCAACTTCCCTTTCAAATTGTTTTGTTTGAAATATGTATAGGCCTCAAACTTCATTTCAAATACTGCATACCAATTATTTAGGTTTATGGAAAACCTGAACATGCAATTAATTGGCACCGGTTCAAATTAATATGCAAAAACAATAACGTGTATACTGATTATGTATGAAAGCATCGTACATGCTTCTTATACTGAAATTTATGGAGGCCAAGGCCATGTAGATAATTAAGCAAGTTTTCCAAATACAGCAGAACACACCAGAAAATATATTGCCAAATTTCAGATTTTAGTCATGCCAAAAACAATTACTCATTCTTCTATCAATTTTTCGAAATTTGAATTCTAAAAGAAATGAATATGTACGTGGTAAAAACAATTTAATTTATTTTGGCGTTAAAAAATAAATAATATCGGGCAAATTGTCAGACATGTCTGGTATATTTGTGTCTTGACCTCAAAATCGTCTTACACGAATGATTTTGGAGGGCATCAAAATTCCTGACAAGTGCATTCAAAGTATTTCCTTAAAAGTTCAATATGAAACGCACAGTAAATACAGTTTTCAAAGTTCGGTCAAGTTTCATATGGGAAATTGCTAACTTCATTCACCTTTTCACCTTGCATGTACTACATTAAGAGTAAAATAAATAATATTACACCTTGCAATTTCATAATAAGAAGTTGTGGTAAGTCACCTTAGCCAAGATGTCAAAGTTAATATGTAATAGTCTGATATTCTAGATGAGAAACCGTCATTTCAACCATGATTCAAAGAACGGAATCAGTTCGCCAACGCACTTTGCTAGGAGTCATAGAACACCTTGAATTATTCAATTCCTTCTGTACACTAAACCCCTACTTAACATTTAAGTCATCAAATGCCATGATGGGGACGTGCAATTTAATATGCTACTTATGTCTTCAAGCAATGCAGAGTAGTCAAATTTGAAGCATATGTTTGCCACGTAGCTTTGAAGTAATCTTTGACATAAAAAATAATAGCTATAATTTGACCTGCCTCGGTTTACACGCATATGCAATGTACACAATGGAAAAAACCCTGACATGACACCAGCAAAGCTGTGCAAGAATTATGCCATGAAAATATCTGCTCAGGTGTTGACAAGTTGTGTATGTCACATCCAATATTTCTGTGTCTGTCTGCATCTTGCTTAATAATTCAATATAATTCAATACACCAGTTGGCGATTATTCAGGACAAGTTGTAGACTAATTTATCCTAAAAATGCCAATTCCAAACGTACTAACAGCTGAATCACTACTTGGCCCAAGACTCATATGCTTTGATTTGAAGGCTAAAAATTGTATTTAGACACAAGGACCTTCTGGACCTTTCAGATGTTTGAATTATATACCTTACACCTAGTGAACAGCAACATAATACATAATTCCTCGCATTTGTCAAGTTGAGCTTTATGGTTAAATTTCAAGTGAAAGTGTAGCTTTAACAGGTCAAATTCGATCTGAGAAATTTGTTTGTACGAGCTAGTCTCACTACTGGTGTTTGAACTCGAACTTTATCAATATTGACCTCAAATTGGGAGTGATGTACATTTAGTGATTAGGCTACATGCCACACCTGTATTCAAAAATATTCCAACATTTTCGAAGACTAATCGTATGCAACCAATAAATCGCCTATCGAAGAAAGCTTGGAGAAAATAACATTCCACCATTCCATTAAACGTCAAACAACGTGAGCAATTTTCAACATTCTTCAGATAAGAAGTAGCTTGACATCAAATGCTGGATAGGTGCGACAGAGCTAGAGAGGACATGCAGCGCTTATAGCACGTGGAGATAAGAATTCCATACTCACTTTATAAACACGACATATCCGCCATCGATCTTTCGTGCTACGTATTGACGACAAGGTGCGTATCATAATCCCCACATTATTGAGAAGCACTCTTTTAATTCCGAGGTTTCTACCTGCCGAAAGCCAAACCCACATAAGATCAATAAAATGCTGGCATCGAATACATCGACTTTAGCTAAACGGTACGTAGATGGAGCGCCGTAAATTTAACTACCACGAGATGGCACGCGCAGCAAGCAGTTATTTCCCGTTATGCAATGCAAATCTTCAAGCATCATTTTAAAACGTGGCGCCAAATTGTTTTTAAGATTCTTGTATTAATAGAACTAATTAGACATAATCCGAACTAATTCTATTCTAATTGGCGTAATTGCGAATAAAATTGGCTACCCCTTTTTGTAGATTTCATGTGGATTTGTAGGTGGATGCCCCTTTCCAAAATTCGCAAATATTCAAAATAACTGATTTTTCCCAGGTGGGAATGAAATGGAATGTTAAAGCACGGGTGGATGAGTTCAGAATCAGATTCTTAATTTCGCTAACATTAGCTGTGATAGTGTACAGATTTATAAATTTAGCCGAATCCAATTTCTGTGTGGATAAATTGCATGTAGCCATGCGCGCTTTTCATGACCTCGGATATTTGAACCGATTTTAAACAAGTTTATACCAGGTGGCAAAGGGAAATACCATCCTATGAGAATTCCCTTGCGTGATTTGTGTTAAAATATGGTGTCTTGTGGAGTCTGTCGAATGTGTTAGCTTATATGGTTAGTACAAGTTGCAACCAAACAACTTTTGACTGAATCTATTTTTTAATGAGATGCTTTGCTTTCTCATATTTGAATGTTGTATGTCACTTTGATTATCTATTCATATATGGATTTTCATTTTGAAGCTTATATTGTTTTATGAATTTTCACTATTGAGAAGATCTACACTGTATTTTCAAAGAATATTGTACGAATAACAGATTAAAATGAAGAGTAATGACTGAGTAAAATGTACAGAAACATGCAATGAATGCCTTCCTTATAACTTATTAAAAGATTTCTCAAACTTTGAATAAGTCGAATAGGGTAATATTTTTATTCGTAAACATTTATTGCTATCTACGTTCACAATTTAAGTAGATAAGTTGTATAAATACACATTTTCAATCTCCATTCGTATTTACATAGCACCGAACAGATTGGTGAGTCGATTATAAAATACTTGTTAGTAATTGCTATCTCAACCACAAGTATAAGTCATATTTGCATGGATAGCTCGCTACTAACCATTTCATTCCAAACTATACAGTTTGTGCGTCTCTCAGTGATGATTTTCAATAATCATTCATCCTATAAATGTACATACTGTATATCCATCGAGTGTATATGAGTAAGATACCTGCAATTGACATAATCTGAATATATCAAGAAAAAAAATTAAATGTTGACAACCAGAAAAAAAAACCAAAAAACTTAAGTGGGTAGGGATGGAAAAACAAAAAAGGATGATAAAAAACAATAAACACTTTACTATGTGTAAAAGTGTTCGATTATCAAATTTTGCCCTAAGCGTACACGTGTAAACAAAAACAGGACCAACAGTTAACATGGTCAAAGAATATTACAATGAAGTTCAATTTTAGAAAATCATTGACACACTGGACATGCCCTAAGAGATGAATGTGGCCAACAGGGCCTGTGGCAAGAGCTACAGTCGTGCATAACTCTTAAAATGTCCATCGGTGACCAGCACTTATATGCATCAAACTTACGACATGTGCACAAAATCGCGAGTTAAGGCAGTTTAATTTTCTGCCAACAGGACTCATTTCGGTACTGAATCAAGGTACTTTTAGTGTCTCTTTACAGAGCTTTGTATGCAACTGCGTGTGTTCACCCACCTAGCAGAGGTAGGTCCCCAAAAAAGTCATCATTGGCCAGTTGCGAAATTGAGCAGTGCAATACTTTCGACACGTACAGCCACATTTCAGTTGAGCATTCCTTAATGATGGAGACCGAAGAAGCTCCCAAATGGTTAACTTCAAAGCCGAGATCAGCAGGTCGTCCATTTGCATACTCATCAATCACAGCCATGGCAGAAAAAGCCATCACTGAAGGAGTGTATTGGCACAACCTGTAATCTTGAATACATAATTCCGAGAGGTTACGAGTCATCTGGCGAAACGGTCTGCAAAAATAAAAACGATACACTGAAATTCTGATAAACAACTCCAAGTCATTCTCAATTGAATCTCGAGTATACTCTACCTTTCTTTAAACATGGTTGTATCTTTGACGTTCTTATCAGAACGGATATGATGCATATAATATTCTAAAAAAAATAAACACGTGGGTACCACTAAATTGAATCTGAAAGTAAAATAAACGTTATATTAATGCATTCCCTAATCACGTTTTCCAATTATTAATTAATCAAAATCATTAAATTAATAAAGTCTTTGATTTCCAAAATAACCATTTTTTCTAAATTACTCATAACTTAATTCTTGCAAACAATATCGTTTCGATATAAATCATTGTATGTTT
Organism: Julus scandinavius; assembly: GCA_034696685.1. Lineage (NCBI taxonomy): Eukaryota > Metazoa > Arthropoda > Diplopoda > Julida > Julidae > Julus > Julus scandinavius. Next base: position 29,177 of record JAQGAE010000096.1, on the reverse strand, counting down.
TGGTGCATCATTTAAATTGCAAACTTGTTCCCAATTCTTTGTTTCTATAGTCCCGGAATGGATTTCATCAAACTGAAACAGATTTGTATGGAATTTATACAAATTCTGTCCTAACCTGTCATCATCAATTTTTTTATGATAACGTCAATCAAGAACAGATGCTTACTTTAATTGTTTCAAAATAATTCTTTCCATTTGCAGAAAATGTTGCTTGGTATAAGCGCCCGCGCTCAACTGCAACAATTCTGACACGCTAGGGTGATAAACTTCCAACTGTAAATAACAATTGAGAGTATACACATGAAATTCGATTTGTATTCGCCCACGTCTGCAACATATTATTTATTCTAGACATTCAGTGGGTTAAAAATAACAGTGATTTAAATTTCTTCACCCACCTGCTTTGCAGCAATGAAAAGGGCAGAAATTCCCAGGAGTTGGAAGCATTCAAGAGCAATGGGTGTTAAGAGAAGAAATCGATCTATGATGTTTGTTGCCAGAAACAATGTTTCTTGATAAAACTCATAGGAACGGGTGACTTTTGAGAGCCACGCTATCAATGTTGAGCGATCCTCCATCTGCACCTGGAAAAAAAAATCTCAAAACTTCAAAATTTGACTCTTTTACAGTATATGCAGTTTAACAAAATTATTAAACTATGTTTCAGCATCGAACATTGCAGAAAAATTTAACTAAACCAATGCGAAAATCCACCATTGAATCCTACTTCTTACCTGTGGTTGGTTGCAAAGAGAATCTGTCGGATGGTACTTTTTCTCCAGATCAATATTCCAGTGATAATATTGTTCGGTATATTCATCGAGTTCATTATCTAATTGATTGGGTCCAGCTTTGACTTGTTTGGCACTGGCAGCTATGCACATATTTTCATCATCCGGCGACCATTGTTTCACCAAATTTGCTTGGTCAACATCCATATCAGTTGGGGAACAAGAAGAAAAACTGAAGCGCAATTCTTGCATTTCGGAATCCGACCATTCACACATACTCTGAAATATTAAAATTACATGTTAAATTTCTTAAATCAGAATCGTTAGAATTAATTAAGCAAATGCAAAACCAGAAAAGAACTGAATAAGCAAAACCGGAATACAACTGAATAAGAAAATGTGTTAAATTTTATATTTTCTTATGCTTCTTATTCTCTACATAGTAAAGGTATAAAGTAATTAACGCTATTCGTGGCATTTAAAATATTTAAAATTTGCATGGGGCTCTATAGTTTGTTTAGTTTTTTTTATTTATAAAGAAGCTTTAAAAACCAATGGTCAAGTGGGTTAACTAACTTCCACTAAATATTATTTAAATATCGTATTTTAAAATAAATTGAAATCTCATTTTGGATTTAAAATTATATTAATTACTTCACGCAATTTAGAAGAGGACATTCAAATGCACCTAGTATATTTGCTTGCAGTCTGTTGAGAGAAAATAGCGACATGTCATTTTGTTGTGTTTAAAATACCGTTGAATGACCTTTCAGTGCTTTAACCTTCGACCTCAAACATTTATAATGTTAAGATTTCAAAACTTGCGCTGCATTTATCCACAGAGTAGTGAAGTGTTAATGATCGACAAATTAAAAGAAACTAATGTGATTAAAATCTATAAACGTTAGGCTATTGGTAAATCACATTTCCCCCACAAAAAAGTGGTCAAGCATTACATAACTAAAACCAGGTTACTGTCTTTATCACTAAAGTTCATTCCCTGCAAAGTATCATTTTCATTTCTCGTTTTAGTCGCTCTGTATTTCATGTTAAATTTATTGCCGTTCTACAAATCTAAATAAACACGAGTCTTGCTTCCTGAATTTGCCAGAAATTAATAATTAACTTTGATCACATTTGGGGACAGTTGAAATAATTGGCCGTAGTCGAGGAACGGATTTAATAACAGATTCTGTCAAAATCTACAACATATGCAATATAACCAATTTGGATAAATCTTATGTAAATTGGTTTTCAACTAAAAACCACATCTACTATTAGGATATTACAGTAAAATACATTTTCTAGATCCTTGGTCAATTGCAGTAGGGTACACACATTAATTAATCAATAATATCAAAATTCTTGACGCATGACGTCAAGATGGAAAAAGTTTATCATACCAATTAACCTTAGGGCAATTTGTGAAATTCGAATATTTGAACAACTTGTAAAATGTATCAAAGAATGTAGCTTGCGTAAAAACTTCCTGGAACCGCCATGTTTTCTACAAATTATTTACAACTCCAAAAATGGAGGTCAAAGATCTTTTTCTCGTATGCAACTGACCAAATTGTGAGTTATTACTTGAAATTTAATTGGTTTCAAAGGAATATATGTTTGATTTAGCTTATTTACCTCTTGTGTTTCATCCCAAAATGAGGCCTGTTGTCTTCTGTCTTCGAGCGATTGGGGAATATCTTGGTATTTGTGAATGGTATTTTTTTTCTCGGATTCCTTTTTCTTCTGCATTAAAGTGAAAGGACTAAGTTTTTCAGCCATAACAAACTTTTTAATGTAGATCTTGTAATTGCTCAATATAGAGCTTGTTAACAAACAAACAACGGCCTCTTCCTCTCAAATTGCTCGCTTGCAGTATAAAAGACCTGTCAGGACCGCGCATCATGTTTAAATACCTGCATATCACCTGACTAATTAATTTAATTACGTCATATTTAACAACAATATTATTGGTTAGGTAGAAGACCCAGGAGCCAAGGATTATTCGAAAAGTCCTTTGACTGGAACTATGTCATTTAAGATTTCCTACTTACAGTTTGTAAATAAAATATTTCTCTTCATTAGTCTTTAGAGAGGCTTGAAAAACGAGACCGTCAGTAAAATTTAATTGCCAGAATTGTTATTAAATTTCATTAAAAATAATACTATTAATATTGAAAATAAGTACGTTGCGCGGTATAATGTTCCAAACGTTTTCTACTTTGGAGGTCTAAAATAACATATTTGTTGATTCTAAGCTTTCATTCTCAAGATTTCGGACTCTTAAAACTTTAAATACTATTTTTTTGTATCTGCCTAGGTCTGCACTTAAAAATATACAAAAATGCACATTATCTCCCATGAACGAATGAATCCAATGGTCATTTTGGTGATTTATATGAAACATTATTATAAGTGAACATATTATAGTAAAACAGTGATGTAATAAGCTTGTAATTAAACCCCTGTAACGTCATTGATTTTCGAAAATTGAACGGGTCAATTGAATTATTTATGTTCATATACATAGATAAAGTTAATCTTACTTGACGTCATTTCCTACTGTACTCTTTTTTTTTACAGTGTTATTGAGTCTGGAGTATATGAATTTCCTTCAGATGCAAGTGTGTAAATGCTGTTGAGCTAAATATTTTTGTATGGTTAAAGTGCAATGCGTTCAAATTACCAAAAACCATCCATTGATTAGCATTTACATTTTACACTATAAATGTTGTTGTAAATGAACATCTTCAAATCTTTAAACGGGGCTTTTGTGATGCCATTGATCGTTAATTGTGCAAACATTTTGCAGATGACACTGTGTGTGAGTGTTCTCTTTGTGTTCTTAGGGAACTTGATATTAACAGGCAGGAAGAATGATTCTTTTGCTTGTAAACATTTTTTTTTGGCATCAGCATTGATGGAGAAATTGTTTAATTGCATGAAATAAACTGGGGTTCATCGGAGGACCTAGACATTGCTTGACGTTTATGATAAACACTTCAAAGAGATGGTGATTGAGAAAAACGCATAAATCAATGAAAATTCATGACAACACAACCAAAGTCTTAAGGAGGTATCTTTAATCTACGTGTTATTGACCGTGACACCCAAATTGATGAGTGAATGTGGACACCCCTCTTCAGATAAGCACTTCAAAAGTAACGTTTTTCTCCATGGACTTCAGTGGCTCAAGTTTCTTTCAAAAGTTTGACTTTAATCGAGTGAAGAAAAAAAAAAGCTTGTTGCACACTGCGCATGCCATTTTAAGAAACGCCCATGTTCACGTTTCATAAAAAATAAACTGAGTTCAACTTGTCATGTTTCATAAGAAAGAGTGCGTCTAAGAACACTGAAGTGTTTCTTGGGCAGTGAGGGATAATGAGGTTAGAACACGGGCTGGGGATGTGGATATCCCTTCTGATAGCCACTTGCTGTTGGTGCACAACATATGGATATGACAGAGGTAATTTCGTTATATTTATTAAATTATTTAAGATCTTGCGAAAAACTAAATTATTGTTGGATCTACTATTGCAATTTTTCATGGGTATTATGGAAATCCTCCTAAGTTTTAAAATTCTCATTTAAACTCATTACCATCTCATTTATTTCTTTAAAAATGGACATGTTTAATTGGTAATGAAATGAATTTCATTGTTTGTTTGTCTACTTGTGTTATCTACCAATATCTAACTAAATTGTGCTAAATTCCTGCACACAATATAGTATTTAATATTTTTGTTTAATAAGACATTTAATAATACAGGAAAACATCCTTTGATCATTTCTTTTGGCAATGTCTTTGTTGATTCATTCCAATTCAGTCATGTTGTATTGGCAGACTAATTTTATTACCATAAAGCCTAACTAAAATATTGCATAACTACTAATGAGACAAGGAAATTTAATAATGCTATCTAACAATATTGTACTACATTCTTGAGGGACCATTCTAAGGTGCTTCATGCACTTGTATAGTATTTAATAATCTTGTCCAGCAAGAAATTTGACAATACAAAAAACGTCCCTTTGAACATTGTTTTTGAACAAGAATATTGTGAGAAATTAATCACGTTCACTGTTTGGCCAATTTCCGACAAAAAAGTTGTAAAAGCATTATTTACAATTTTATTAGGTTTGGCAGATACATTAAGATCAGTTATCAAAGAAGATGAATTTTTCATTACTATGCGAGACGATGGCGCTGCTGGAACAAGAAGACGAAGCACAACGAGAGAATCCACCATTTTGTGCATCGAATTTCCTGGCACTCAAAACAGTTTAAACTTCACAATTAATAAAAGAAAAAATGAATGTAAGTATCTTTAAAACCAATTAATGAGGTTCTCTTTCTTAAACATCGTAATTGCAGTATTAAATGCGTTTAGGAATAAGTTCATCAAGTTTTTCATTTTAATAGTGGAATTTAATCATACATTTTGCGGATATAAATTAAAATTAGGCTGGAGTGTCAAGTGACTTAAACCCTCGTGATTTTGGGGTGGAGGGTTTCTAATGATAATCTTGCTTTAGAGTCAGGACAAAGTTTTAAAAAATTGGGTGAAATTGATGCTCATCATTTTTAGATCTTTAAGAAGGTAATGAATTACTTTTTGTCACATTATATAATATTAAATGACAATCATGTGTAAATCATGATCATATTCAATGGTATGATAAAGTGAAATTTCAGGTCTTAACTTGTGGAATACGACAAAAATCGAAAACCATTAGAGAATTTTTCTAAAATCTCTATAGCACACCCTTCGAAAATAGATTCAGGAGATAACGTCCTTCAAAGATTTGAAATTGAATCTCAAAATGTCACTTAATGTGATTAAAAATTCCTTAATTGCCTTTATTGTTAAAATAGTGAACTCTTTAAGCGTAATAAATTGCACGATTTAGCCTGCCAAGGACCCAAGGTTGACAATGCTTTCAGTCTATGGTGTCAGTAGGGTACTGAGTTAAATTGAATTGCAGTGATTCTAACAACAAACGAAGATGGATATCAGAGGGTTCAAAAAGCTGATATCGAAAAAGAAGTGTGGCGAAGTGGTCAGCCCACCCTTTTGCTCGAATTTCAACAGGCTCTTCCAAATGCAAGGATTCAGGTTTACCTCGACTGCCAACCCCTCCATGCATTTAGTACTCCATACACATTGCGTCAAATGTTCTTAACCATGCCAACTGACCAATTCATGACAGTGGTGAGTTGCTTTCTACATATAAATCAATAAAAATGAAGACGTGAAATTGCATAACTATTCAATAATAAAGTATCCATTAATTACTTTTAATGCAATGAACATTTACTAGGATTCATGACCTCATGGATTATTTAATTTTATATGACAAGTCATACACATTTATGACACAAGGAATTGGACCACACAAATTATCATGTACAACCCAAATATACTGACTGTATATGTAAACTCGATAAACGATTATTTTTTATTTTGGAAGCTACAAAATCAATCAAAGTTTATAATTATTGCATGTTCATATCACTAAAATGTTCGTATAAAAACGATTTCAAAGTGTGAAACTTGGTAATTCTGAGAAGACCTTTAGAAAGCTGGTTTCTTGGTCACGGGACTGAAAGTTCATTTTTTAAGTACCGTAATCCAACCCCCAACGCACAGCAGTTTATTTTTTAATGATGATCAGTTTAATTATTAGGTCATCTTATCCAATAAGCAGCATACGAACTAAGAAGTTTTGCTTACATATACAGTATCGAACCAAAGTATCCATTCCAATCAAGTCAACGTCAATAATACAATTATAGTACATTTTCATTACAAAATTCCACAAAATACTTCCATCTGAACACTGTTCCACATGTTATACATTTTAAAGAATCTATTGAATGCATTATAAAAAAAGTGTATTAATTAAATATAATTTTAAATAATAGCGACGTGATACCAAACTTGAAGCTGCAATTCTGACCAATACAAAAATCCCAGACGTCTTGGACATGCTCAACTGTCCAAAAAGTTATTCAACAAGAAGAAGCCAGACATTCCCCTCCTCACTTCCTCATCCTCCAAATCAGGCACAAACTCAAGGTCCACGAAATCAAGCATTGTCATCAAATGAAATATTCACAACAAATAACAGAGGTAATGCATGTTGGCAAAAAACCTGAAACACTTAACATAAATCCATACAAGTTTTCATAAATATTATTTTGTAGTAGATAACATCGCATTACAACGAGCAATTAATGACTTGACGGCAGCATTAAGGCAAATGCAAAAAGAAATGGAATTACAAGTAAGTCGGAATAATAAATTTAAGGTTAAATACATGTAGTTAATTTGTGAATTTTTCATTAGATTCGAGAAACTAAGTCTTTAAGAGAAGCGCTTGAAAACTGTGCGGCTTGCAGAGGTAAATGACACAAATTATCTTTATGGTAGAATTTTAAATTTTCTAATTCCTTTAATGTTTTTATAATTTAACAAAACAAAGACAAACTAACATTTTTTTCCCGAAAGTTAACTTTAAAATATAATCAATGGCATATGATTCATCCCAAATTTACCCTAGGGCCTAGGTTAAAAATCACAATATTTACAACATGAGTATTGTTGGTACTATTTTCACCTAAATTATACTTATTCTTAAAGGTGCTCCAGCCAAAACGTCATGCAAAAATAACCCATGTTTCCCTGACGTAACATGTTATGACACGGATGATGGTTATCAGTGTGGAGCTTGTCCTTATGGATACCATGGAGATGGTATTAGATGTAGGAAAATAACCACTTGTGCTGACGAGCCATGCTTTCCAGGTAAACTCATCATTAAAATTCAGGTGGACAATTTAGGAGGTCGCTTACTAGAATATCATCAGAGAAATTCAAGGCAACAAACTTTTAATTTTCAGGAGGGTTTACTTAATTTTGTATTCCTCAGGGTCCTTAACGGGCACTCATTCCAGTATCCATAGGTTTATTTCTTGACGATAAAAGCCGAGTATTAAAATTTCTTTCCTAATCACCTACAGGAGTTCGATGCGCTGATTTGGAGGATGGATTCCGATGTGGTGCATGCCCACTGGGCTATGCCGGGGACGGCATCACTTGCACATCAACTCGGACAAGATGTGATGAAAACCCCTGCCATCCAGGTGTCCAATGTACTTTAATAGACAGTCCACCGGGATTCCGTTGCGGCTCTTGCCCAACCGGCTTCCGTGGCAATGGCACGGTTTGCGTCGACCTCGATGAAGTAAGAAAGCTATCAAACATCTTTGAAGTTACAAAACGGTCAATACGATTTCAATTTTATTGTTGTTTTTGACAGTGTGATTTGGCCCAACCGTGCGATTACAGGGTCCGCTGCGTTAACACTGCGCCTGGATTCCGTTGTGATCCATGCCCTCATGGTTTCTCTGGCAGCAGAGGTTTGGAGGGCATCGGTCTTGAATTTGCAGAACTGAATCGTCAGGTGACGCTTACTTATTTTATAAACGACAACTTTTATTAATTTCATTAATGCTAAAAATTTCATTCAAAAATATTCAATTAGGAGTGCAACGATATCGACGAATGCAGCGATCACAATGGTGGTTGTGTTCGTAACTCCCGATGCATAAACACGGAGGTAAATTCTAAATTGCAAATGCCGAATCTGTCGGTTATTGTAAAAGTCCACATGTTAAGGAAAATAATGTGCACTTTCAGGGTTCGTTTCACTGCGGCAATTGCAAAGAGGGTTTTACCGGGGACCAAAAGTCCGGATGTCACAGCCGTCCCGGCATCTGTCCGGATGGCACCCTGTGTGATGAGAATGCAGACTGCGAACTTCTTCATGGATTAGGAAAGTACAGATGTAGGGTAAGTTTGCAAATTGGAAAAATGGAATAAGTACACACAACAAAAATCAATCACACGAATAGACGTTTGATATTTGCGATATGCCGAAATGTTCTAGTGCAAGATTGGATGGACAGGTGATGGCAAAGTTTGTGGACCGGATCGTGATCTCGACGGCTTCCCAGATGAAGATCTCGAATGTGCGGATATCAGATGCAAAAAGGTAAAACGAAGAAACTTTCCCCCCAAAAAGGGGCGTTTGAGACCGCATTATTTGTTAGGGATGACTTATCAGTCAATGATTTCAGGACAACTGCGTTTATACGCCAAACAGTGGTCAAGAAGATGCTGATGTTGATGGCATTGGAGATGCTTGTGACAATGATGCCGACAACGATGGAATTACTAATGGACCTGTATGTGAATCTGTAAAAATTCGCCCTTTTGGACAACTTATTGAACAAATGTTCTTAAACCGATTGTATTTTTGAAAAGGATAACTGTCCATTAGTGGCTAACCCTGACCAAGAAGACACCGAACCTAGTGGTTCTGACCGTCTGGGAGATGCCTGCGATAATTGTCGCACAACTCCTAACCCAGATCAAACTGATTCGGATAAGGACGGAATTGGAGATGCCTGCGACCCTGATGCAGATAACGATGGTAGTTAAATGGGATTTTAGAGAACACTGGTCATTTCCTTGAACGCAATCTCAAGCTTTTTATTTATTTTAATGTTAAGGTGTTCTAAATGGTGACGACAACTGTATTACAATTCCAAATTCTGATCAAAGGGATCGCGATGGAGATGGTTTGGGAGATGCCTGCGACAACTGCCCTGGTGTTGTTAACCCTGGCCAGGTGTGCAAATTGAAAATAACTACCAGATTTTACTTTTCGAATAATAACTGTTAAAATAATCAAACATTATCAATATGAATAATTACCTCCAGACCGACGTGGACAAAGATCTGGTAGGAGATGCCTGTGACAATAACATTGATTCTGATGGTGATGGCATACAAGATAACATTGACAACTGTCCATTGGATCCCAATAGTGACCAGTTGGACACTGACAATGATGGCAAAGGTACTGTTTTTTTCTGAACAGATGAAATGTGAGACAATTTAAACAGTATCCATGATTGCAAAACAATTGGGTTTCCACTTTAGGCGACGAGTGCGATTCAGATAAGGACAACGATGGAATTCCCAACAAAAGGGACAACTGCGAATTGGTGCCAAATCCAGACCAACTTGATATAAAACGTAAACCATCAGCATTGAAGGCTCGCTCCATTGAGAACAATTCACAGAAAAAACAACTAAATGAATTGATATGATGATATTCATCCCTACAGCACGCATTGGCGTTGGAGACGTTTGCGAAGACGATTGGGATGGAGATAAGGTTAAGAATTACGAGGATGTATGCCCAAATAACAGTAAAATCTACGCTACCGACTTCCGGACGTATCAGACCGTGGTTTTAGATCCTGAAGGAGATTCTCAGATAGATCCAAACTGGGTTATATACAATAAGGTAATGACCCCAACTGTTGTACTCGCCAGGACATAGATTATGATGAGGAATATTGAAAAATCCAAAACCAATTATGCACAAATATAGATTTTAACCTATTATTCAATTTCTGATACCTCAATTTCTAGGGTGCTGAAATTGTACAGACCATGAACAGTGATCCAGGCTTGGCCGTAGGTAAGTGGCCAGCAAATTGCAATATTTATCAAGGATGAATGAATATATTTCCATAGCCCAGCAATCAGACTTGCAAGAAGTGCAACTAAGGTTCCGGCTTTTGTTTCTAAACAAAAATATTTTAAAATTCTTTGTTTTCTAGGTTACCACGCCTTTGGTGGAGTGGATTTCGAGGGGACGTTTTTCGTTGATACGGAAATAGATGACGACTATGTGGGCTTTGTTTTCAGGTAAGTGGTTTAGTAAAAGAGCTAGGAAGAATCCCCAATACAAATGTGAATAACCACAACGTGGATATAAAGTATCCGTGAGTGCCCTCAAGTCTACATTTGTGAAAAATTGTAACAGGCCCACAGGTATTTGGAAACAACATTTAGTACAAAAAATGGCATTTAAAAACATCCTTGTTTATCGAATTTAGTTATCAAGACAATTCCCATTTCTACACGGTGATGTGGAAGAAAGCAACTCAGACTTACTGGCAGGCAACGCCATTCCGCGCAGTTGCCGAACCTGGAATTCAGCTTAAAGTTGTAACATCAAATACTGGACCTGGCCAGATGATGCGAAATTCGTTGTGGCACACAGGAGATACGGCCGAGCAGGTACATAATTCTTTATTTGAAAGTTCGAGACGATAACCTCATAAGAAAAAAGGTGGATTAACTTTCCCATCCCAGGTTCGTCTACTATGGAAAGATCCGCGCAACATAGGCTGGAAGGAAAAAGTAGCCTATCGCTGGTTGCTACTTCATCGCCCAAAACTTGGACTTATAAGGTATCGATAATGAATTCATGAGGATTTTAAAGAGCCAAAATCCATTTGCTTTAACAACCCTCTATTTCCCTTAGATTACGTATTTTTGAAGGCGAAACCATGGTGGCCGACTCTGGGAATGTTTATGACGGCACGCTAAAGGGCGGACGTCTCGGCGTATTTTGTTTCTCTCAAGAAATGATAATTTGGTCTGACTTGGTATACAGGTGTAACGGTAAGTACATTCCTGGCTTTAAAATTTTAACAGTTGCAAGGATTTCAGACTATCAAAAATTAACTTTGCAATCATCTTTCAGATGATGTCCCAGCAGCCATTTATTACGAGCTTCCACCACGTCTCCAGTCTAAAGTTCACATCGACACCACAAAGCCCTTAAGTAGAAGAAAACCAAATTAACAGGGGCACCTAAATTAGTCAACAAGAAAGCTTGGCTGATGGAATTTCCTAATCTGAAACGCATATAAATTAGATTAGGGATCTGGTTTAGTAGACTACAGCATCAATTACGTATCGTTTGTTATGTTAATGCTAAAAGTCTGCATTTTTTTCAAATCATTACACATAAGTCGTTTTTTTTACTTAATTGAAAATGTAATAAATGGTTAATTTTTGTTCCTGTACAGCATAATCTTTTATACTGGTTAAAAGGTAATACGAAACCTAGTGTACGATTTAGCTGTTAATTTTACCAAGCTTGATTAAACTAAGCCAATCAAGGAGAAATATTTGCCCAGTGTTCTCATGTTTGAATAAAATTCATGTATCATTAATTATAGAAATATGCAGCAAGTTTTATGAAACAAAACCAGCTACATTTTAATTAAAACAAGACTTTGGTGATGGCCCACTGCCCCAACCCGTGTTCGCTAGAACATTTTCTGATGATTTGAGGCCCCAGCTAAAAAATGTACGACATCCGTGTTCCCTTACTAGAAGTAAATTCTCTACTAGTAAAAATACTGATCGGATGTTTCTATGTATGCTCAAGGATTTACATATATTATATAACATTCAATAAAACTTCTTTCTTTGTCTATAACTTTAAAAAACCACAAGACTCCATGAATTAGCAATATATCATTTAATAATGAAAGCACGCAGTACTAACAGTAATCTGAAATAAAGTTAACAATATTTGAGGGAGTCATTTTATAAAAAAATGCAAGTTTGTGAATGTTTGCAGTTAGGACATTGTAGAAACTGGACGTAAGACTCTTTCGTGGAATTCACTGCTGATATTATTAGTGGATTGCTCACGGCATAAGAATGCATCCAAGTTTCTGCTCATTTATTTTAATCACCAGGCAGCCTCTCCAGACATGACGTTAGCCCAAAATCAATTTGAAGATAATTGTAGCAATGTTAAGAAAAATGAGTGGTACTGCAAAAGAACCACGGATATCAGACTTGATACAAGGAATTTCAAAATGCAACAATGAATTGTTGATTTTGACTACAAATAAAGTTCAACTTAATAAAATGAGTTGCACTTCTTACTATAGTAATGAATTTGTGCTTAATTGGTAAAATTTTGCAAATAAGAATGAATACTTTTTCACTTACTTCTCATTACCATTCGTACGGACCGTATCAGATTGATAACTTGGGCTTTCATTCCAGGTTCTTCTCCAAACCCACGAACTTGTTCTCCACCCCATCCAACTAAAAAATGAACAATAATAAGATATATTTTCCTATCATCAAGAAAAAGTATGGAAAGGAGGGGATGGGGAGACATTTTATCTGAACTAGTAAAATTGTGCAATATGGGTCACATTTCACTATAAAAGCTTGGCATCACAAGATATTCATTTTATCATCTTCCACCCTTGAGTCAAATTTTGCCTCCATATACCATATGTTTTTCCAATTAAATCAGCACTCTTTAGACACAATCATCATAAAAGGCCAAATGGTATGGGTTGCGTAATTACATAAACATATTTATCTAGTTATTCTGAAGCAAATGTATTGAGAAAAAGAATAAATTTTCCAACTTATGTACAACAAACTTGAAGTTTTGCAGCAGACAACATGAATTCCATCTGTGTCGAGATGGCAAACTTGGGTAATACTTTTTCGCGTTTTTCCAAAATGTTCAAACCTTTCCATTGTAAAGAACAGAACTATGAATATTCATACTTACTCTTGGACAAAAATCTTTCTTCATGCAGAACAGCAATAGCATTTATACCCAAAAGCCCGGCTTCGTATAAATTGTACAACGTAATCGCCATGTTGAACTTAACAGAAACAGTGCTGAGCACGCAAGTAGAGACCTCTATTGCACATTTTTGAAATTATATCCGAATGCACCGAATTACATAGCTTTTCTCAAAACTACATTAGTAAAATTTAAAAGTTTAAGTATGAGCTGAGCTAAACTGAATTGTTCAATTCCAACAATTTGATTAATTAGCTGAATTATTAAGATTGATGCTGTGCGGAACTTCCTATTTATGAAAAGAAATTCATAAAAAGGAATAATTGTTGAGAATGTCATAATGCCTTCATAAATAAATGAATGTGTGCAAAGAGTTTCTTTTAGGAATGGAATATCTTTTTTTTTTATAACTCTTCGAAAGTTATCTGAATAAACTGGATGTTTGTTTCTGTTTCTCTGAAAATAAGTTTAGCTCAGTTTAGTTCGTCCTTGGAGTTAAATGATCTAACTTGACTAAAACTGAACAATAATTACCTCATTTTATGCTGTAATTTGTCTCGTTTTCGATCAAATTGTGATTTCTTTTCTGAAAATAAGGTAGAAATTTTAGACTGATATTTCTATGTGAAACATTAAAAGTTAGTTCAAAAAAACGTCTAATGCATATAAAATTCCAACGCAGTTTAATACCAGTATATTTGTCAACGTACGTAGTATCAATACATCATTAATTTCGACGGCAGTACATTGAAAAGCTATCAAAAGCTTACAATGAGAAAGAATAAATTTAAAATTTGAATATACGCAAATGAAAAAAAACAAAAAAATGGACAATAAGCAAATGAATACAGGAATAAAAATTGCACAAATCTGAGCATTTCCGTATTCACATATCGACAGATTTCGGCAAAAAGGACGTCGTTATATGATACCAATACAGCAGGCGGGACACATAAATAGAAATTAATCGATGAATAGCTGTTGAGATACTAAATCTCATGAATTCTCATTTCGACATTGTTTTATAAACATACTAGAATTTGGGACTTTCAACTACACAACGTATTAAACTAAATGGGTCATGTATTTCAGCAGTTTTTCAAATAAAACCTGAGAAAACTAATGTGCTGCAGTCGAGTAAATCCTCAAAATCAACGTTAAACTTGTAAAGTTATTTTGCATCGCCAATGGATGCAAAACCAACATCTTATTAAACGGTCTCTTACGTTTGTAATGCAATTACCTGCATTAAGCTTGTGCAACACTTGTTTACATTCTTATAAAATACTTTATAATTAGATCTTTATAATTGGCTAGTGGAAGCTATCTCTTATAAAACAAAGAAAGGGCAACAGAACATTAAACCTGTAATGTATTTCTCAATTGGTGGACAAATCACAAAACATCTTCCTTCTTAATTGCATCGAGCCAAATTCTCCAGTTAGCACTTATCGTAAAAAAAAATAATGATACATTAGCTGTAGAAATCTACAAATATCACTGGCAACGTAGTATGTTGAAGACAATGTGTTTGACTCACAAACCACTGAATGAGTTAAAACACAAAAGATTGGCAAATTGTAAATATGGTGACATCACAATCGAAATTATACAAGGGAAACCAATAACTTTACATATGTTGATGAAGGTATCTTGAATTTTCAAGAAGTATTGAAACATCTGCCAGCATCTTGTTATAGCATGGCAAATCAAGAGTGCATCAATTTATTATCAACTTCAATTAATGTTTATCATTGTTCTCACCCTAATGTTTGGGCTACCGTTCATTGGTTTTTTTATTATTCAGAGTTTAATAAAATATTTATTTCTAACAATTTTTCAACAATATAATTGCTGCGTATAACGACAGCTACGGTATCCACAAATGGTAATGGTTTAAAGTTACTCCTGGTTCTATTCCAACTGATTTCCAAACAACTATAAAAATATTAATTTGATAAAGTTCCAGCAGTCTTGCCTGTCACTTTTTTTTTTTTGCTTGAAAATGTGTCACCTGAACTCTTTGTGTAGTAATGCCACACATAGTTTTACTTTAAACGTGGAACTATGATAAAGCCAGGTTATTTTTTTTGAAGTTTTGTGCAAAATAAGAATAAGCACGCCCACAACAAAACCACATTACAAATACAAATGGTTCAATGTATTGTTCGAAAAAACTTAATGGGATCCATTAAAATCACAGCCAGAAAGAGCCGACACAAGCTCGTTTGTTTGTAGTTTTTGTTGTTTTCCACTAAAATGACACGAGTTTTTCCTTAAAACGTGTTTTTAAATTTTAAATGGAAGGTGGCATTGTGTAATGAATTTCAGTATTAAAGATCCGCCATCTCTAGCAGAAATTATTGCTGAAGCCAAATGGTGAGTTTTAAAACTAAAAAAGGGGTTAAAATTACATGCCAGAATATGCAAAAACAATCCACTAATAAAATATAAGTTTAAAACAACCATAAATTAAAAACGATGCATTATTAAAATGCCATTACTCTGAATCTACAAATGAATTAGTTTTTTGCATATTTACAGATGACGTTGTTAGGAACACGTTTCAATACTAATAGTGTACGTTTCGTCCCTTCATTCTTCCTTGGAGGACAAAAAAAACTGGAAACATAGGCTACTGTAGGCAAATACAAAACTTAAATCAGCATTAAGCATTGCACACACATACACACATACACAAAATTAACAATATATATCTACATTCCTCATATGTACATTTTGTCCATTCTCAGAACTTTGCTCTTACCCTGTCTTTGTATACCTTTTAAAGAGCAATCTGTCTGTATGAATGTGTAGCACCATTGGATTTCAGCGACTGAACATAGGTTAACCGCATCACGGAAGAATGCGACATATTCAACCTCAACGCATGGAGAATTATCTACATTTAATGCAAATTTTCCTAAAATCGACTAAATTAACAGATGACAAAACAGACAATTATACCATTATGGCTTCATCCTTGTACGCATTCGCATCCAGTGGATGATACATCGATAAGATACTAGAGTCTGCGGAGGAAACCGATTGGCCATTTAATGCAACACATACTTGGACCCGCTTAGCATTTCCTAAAACAAACTTTGACGGAAGACGCCGGTTTGCAGGCGGAACGACTCGGTTTTTCGTAAGATGTTGCAAAGACGATGGACAAACTGAAAAAAATATCGTAAAATTAGTTGCTTGGTTGGATCACGTTTAGGATAAAAAAAGTGTAACAATGCAAAATGCAAACTTAATTCATTCATACTTAAATAACACTTGACAGCCAACATTAATTATGTCAAACTAACAAGGTCAGCATGAATTGCAGTGAAAATAACTTATCTATGTTTGATGTTAATTTTAATTTGAATCTTTTAATATCAGTGCAGTGTATTTCAATCTAAATTGAAACGCATTTAACAATTTCAAAATATTATAATAAAAGTTTGCAAAATGCGTAAAAATTGGTATCCAAAATAAATTTCCAATTACGTAAAAATATTCAAATAATCCAACTGAATCATAGTTGTACTTTTTACATTTTAGTACACCATAATTGTCATACTTTGTTTTACCGGTTTTAAGTTTCAAAACTTATTTTTGAACAGTACAGTATAATTGTGAGGAGGATATAATAAATGGAAATTAAACCTAGTTTTTGCTTGACATAATTAGTATAAGATCTTCATAATGCCCACTTTGACCACCACTTCACACACTCAATCAACACACACAACATTCTTTAACACCAAGTGATGAATGCAGGCAAAATACTGTAGATATCAATTTAACATTCAAACTACAGTACGTTGGTCGGATGCTTATTCAAATGGCATACACATAATCAAATGTAGTGCAATTTCAGATAATCGTTCAAATTATTTCTCCAGGTACCTCGGAAAATGTATTGTTGTCATTCAAAATGACGAACTGACTATATGATATGGCTTACTAAGAAGAGTTATTTAAAATTAGTAGAAATGAGTTAATTGGATTAACTACAAAGCTATTATAATTCACAGCATGTTCCCCATAAACAAATTTCAGTTGCATGCAATATTTACCAAAATGCAAGTAAAGGAAGACAGCAATTTGATTACCACAACAGACCAAGCAAAACACCAGGATAATACGTGATTAAAAGCACTCAACATAGCTTTTTTGCACAACAAAGAAGCTAAGAGAGTGAACCAGATAGCAGACATACAACATGCAGGAAGAAGTGAGGGCTGTTACCATTAAAGTCTATAAGGAGGGCAAGATCGAAGGCAGGTAGGTCAGGCAAAAGATTTTCGAGGAACTGAAAGATAACGAAGGAATGATAACTATACACAGAATGTCAACTCGCAAAAGCAGCATAAAAAGTCAATGCTACGCAAAGACATGGCAATTTTGAAAACCATAAATCAATGATCATGATTCACCTATAGCAAGTAATTAAAACGCTCACAGACTTAAATTTTCTATTAATTATAAAAATTTAAAAAAATCTAAAGTATGCGATTACGTTTAGGAGAACAGTTGCATACGTTATTAGCAAGTTTCTAGCTTGATTTACAGTTCTGACTCCCAAGATAAACTAAGATTTCAAGCTTCTAAAAATGCAACAGATGAATTCTATACACATACAATTTACAAGAGGTAAAGTGCTACAACCCTGACATTTTGAAAACTTAATTAAAGTGTGTCTACGAGAATCCAAACTTATTAATGTTCAATACACAATTACACCGAACTATAAATCCATCATATAAATATCAAAAATACATATGCGCTAATGGGAAAAATAGGTTTTGCAGGGTGATTCAGATTACCACGTTTTGAACTCTCATGAGCACATTGCATATCATAACAATTTCTTAAAAACGTTCAATACTAAATAATAAAAAGCAACATTGGAAAATGGTTGAAAAATCTCACCAGGAAGATCAAATGTCACAGCATACTCTTCGTGTTGGCTATGTGGGACATCGTCGATACTGCTGACACTACTGCCCATGTCTAAACTTAAAATATCATCGTCGGAACATGTTCTCTTCAATGTTGGCAATTCCGTTGTTAAAAACGTCCTTGAGGTCATAATAAATGCAATTATGAGTACATTTAATCCATTTTTACACAATACCAATGAAGTTTCGTCACAAACTTGTGAAAATACATACTTTTCATTTTTAAGAGATTCAATTTGTCTTGAAAGAATGTCTTCCTCTACTCCAGGTGCACCAGCTTCTTCTTGGTATTTGGCATTATCTTGAAGTGGAGCCTAAAATTCATTAATATCATTCATGTCATAAAATTTGACATAACAAAGCAATATAAACAGCTGTTGAAAGAAATGACAGATTTAAAAACATTTTAAAATGTATCTACAAACCTTCAACGACCTCAGGGAACTTAACCTGGAAGAGGCTTTATGACAAACCATATCTAAAGTATCAATGTCTGCAATGGTGCTTTTTAATTTCTTCAGTTGTTCGTCAATTATATGCTCGATGCAACTAGAAATACAAATGATTGCATTCATTTTGGCGACAGAGGTCAATGCATTTCATTGCCCGAGTATTTTCTTATTCAGGCTTTTCATTATAAAGGCTAATTTACATACACAGTTTGTTTAGCAATGTCGTTAAGACTGTCTTGAGCATTCAGACATTTGTTTGTGCGCAATATACATGGTGCGAAGACAATAGCCAGGGAGCTCGATGACATCAGGTTGGAGTCCTTATGTTGGGCCACCCTGAAATGAATTAAGACAGTGTTTAGGAGAACTTTATATCATACTAGGACAACTATCTACAGCATAATAAATCGAGAAAAACCATATTTGCTAGTCTGATGAAATCATCTTGAAACACAATTCTCAAAGAAATCAAATGTTCTAAGCAATATAAATGATTTACAATATTTGTTCTTACCTTGCCAAGTGGAAAATGAGTCGTTCAATGAGATTGTGATTGGGCTTTGGAAGGTTGTCGATGACATCAAAAAGGGTGGAGACCTTTTCATTGTAATCGCTTATATCTGTTGCCCTTATAAGCTCATCGTATGCTTCAAAAGTAAGCAAAGGTTCTGGCATATCTCGAAAAAATGCTTTTAGCACAGTGCACAGAACATGGACTGGGTATTCGTCAAAGTCTACAGTTTCCAAACCTTAAAAACACAATAATTAAATGTAAAAGTACTGTTGAAAAACTCAAAAATTTATACAAATGTGATGAAGCAATGGAATACCATTTTCCAATTCTTTTCTCAGTTGTTTGACCTTAGTGCAAGCCCCTGCCTTTCTATAGATCCCTTCGGTGTACAGTCCTTTCATCTCAATAGTAGAAATTAATCTGTCGACTACGGCTGGCACTTTCAAATCGTCTGTGAGAAGATTCTGAATCCTCACACCAAATAGACGGCCACCCTTTAATAAAGAGAACACAAAAATAATGATGTGACTTGAATAAAAAAATCGGATGCTAAAACCGTGAAAAGAGCACATACTTGTGGTGACACATCCATGTCATTTCTACAAGATGTCGAAACCTTATTGCAGCATTTCTTGTGACAAGTAAATTTGCATTCTAGAAAATGAGAAATTGATTTAGTGAATTGATAAATTTGACATCAGGATAGTCGTATGAACAAAATAAACTTAAAATTAAGCTCATCATGTGCAGGATCTGACTCAATTAACATAAGATTATAATAGGCAAAAATGACTTACTTTGACAGACAAGGCTCCTTTCCATGAGCCACATAAATGACTGACATACTTCACACACTGTTGGAATGTTTACCGCCACCAAAACGAACTGATGACCACAATGATGCTAAAAAAACCAACTGTTACTTAAAAAGTACTGGCCTTAACACGACAATAAATAATTGGGTGGGCGGTGAAAAAACACCAAACAAGATACATTTAAACGTAAACATACCATGACTTGTTCCACCTTTTTCCGTTTTTCCTTCTTTGACTTTGTCTTTGGCCTTTCTTCAGTCCTTTGAAGTGAAACAAACTCATTTAGGAAGCCACGGAAAGCATTGACTCCCATAGTGACTGGAAATGAAGCGCTGCTTTGCTCTTGCCTACAAATATTGTCCATTGTATTTTCAAACGTTGTAATTAGGTCTCTGTATTTTATACAAAGTTGACCTTTCTGAAAATAGCAGCATACAAAAGAGTCAAATGAAACGTGTACCAAGTTGATATAATGGACACAATGGAAGATCCGAGTGGTGCCTTACCCGCCCTGCCACTGAATAAGCACTAATCAAATGTGCTTTGAACTCTTTGAGTGCTCTTTTAAAGACAACATCAGCTATGGTGTCTCTGTGTTTGCCACCAGCCTCCTTCATTTGACAGATCTAATTAAGAGAATTAATTGAATAACAAATCACATACATATATGCAGCACATTTTTTTTTAAAAACTTGAATGCGTGAGTTATTTTTAAAAGTAAAATTTACGTTAAACAGATTTTGCATTCAATATACTCCACTGTTTCCCTGTGGTGGTATGGTAGCATTTACAACATTACCTTTTTGGTAATAAATTCATCCATGTTCCTAAGTTCCATGGCATCTGAAATGACTTGATCTGTTCTATCGGAATATTCCATTGTGCGTGTAACGTTCCATTTGCCCGAAGGTGGCAGATCAATTCTGGTGATTGTTGGGCGACGCGTTGGTTTGTGCTGGCCACACGTCCATTTGTTCGCCTGCTGCACGCATCTTGGATGTGAAAGCAAGTTGCATTCTAAAATTTGAAAAAATGACATGGAAATGGTTTAAATCACTGTGTTTTACTTAATTCAGTGATATGCACAAAGAAAAGAGCGAAAAATACCTGTGCAACGATAGCCATTATTGCCGAAAATCGTGGTCACCATGGTCTTGTCACATGCTAGGCAAACGTCAGTTTTTGAAACCCTGTTAATCTGCTTAAAATTGTGGGGAGATTGCTGAGATGACACAGGAGTATATGTTGATATGGAGAGTGCTTGTTCTAAGCTCCGCGGTGGAGGAACGGGTGTTGGAAGTGGGAAACTCTCGAATTTATTCACGACCGATTCGGCTGTTGAATATCGAAACAAGAAAGTTGAGACAATAGTAGTGAAAAATTCTGTGAAAGACACACTCAATACTAATTTAGCAAATGAAGAGTAGATGAAAAACTCACGGTCTACAGGGCTCTGTTCTGGAGTATCTGATGGTGTACGACGTGATACAACGGCACTTTCCTCACACCCAGATTCATCGCTTTCATCCTCATTCAAATGAGTCTTTTTCTTCCCTAAAACTTTGTATGGGAATAGACAAAGATTATTATTCAGAACACGCCAGGTTTCAAATCTTCGACAGCTTATCAGAAATTACTTACGTTCCATTGCACCCTTAAAGTGCTTCTTTGCACGATGAAATGGATTACGGTTCGTCAGGAGTTCCTCGTTTTTGGTTCTGTTTACCTGATCCTGTTCTTTCGCCAAATCGGTAATGGATGGAACTTTGGTAGGCGCTTTATACTATAAAAGTAAACAATGTAATACCATGCAAATTTCCGGACAATTAGTATCATGAAGGTTTAATGGTTTACCATTTTATTCTTTTGAACGTATGACGAAGTATCGTTCCCATTAGTTGTTCTTGCAGATTTGCTCCTCTTTATGGATAACTGAGAATTAAATGAACAATTTACATCAACAAAAATATAAAAATTAATTAAAGAGAAGAATTAGTTCATTGACCTACCTTCTTTACTGGCTTTTTTACATAATCATCAACAATGTTTTGAGGAGTCCTTGGAGTTAAATCACTGCAATAGTAACAACAATATTTACTAAGTTATCCGGGGTGTTAAAAAATGTTAATTTAATAAAACTTATTTATAATCGGTTGCATACATCGATTGCCTTGGCATCAGTTTTGGAGGCTCTTGGCATTCAAATATCACATCCGAAGTAGGAGAAAGAGATTCCTGAGCAGATACCGGCGAAATGGGCGGGGATAACTCCACCGGTGGCACAGGCTGTCGATGAAATGGTTCTGAGGCCATACTTTCGGCTTCGGAGTCTTCCTGAATTCCACTACTTCTGTAATTTCATCACAAAAACAGATAATGAACTACTATTTTTTTCTACCAAGCCAAACAAAGTTTAAAAAAATTACTAACTCTTCTGAGTCCCTGTGTTCCTTTGGCACAGCTAAATGCTCTATTCCATAGAGGCGATCGTTTTCTAATTCCTCTTGACTACTTTCCTTCGAAGCAAATGCTTCGTCATGTTGTGAGGAAGGATGATCGGGTAGATCAGCTTGTTCTATGCGCTTAAGCACCATCAATCTTTGTTGTTCTCTTATTCTTTCCCTCTCATCAGACAATTCTTTAAATCTTCAGGAAGGTAAAAAAAAAGCATTTGTAAAGCCTGCATCATTTCTTCAACCATATACCAAACGTATAGGAGTTTTGGTACCTCACACGGGCACAAAACCCTCTGACGCAGCTCTGAACAAAAACAACTCCACGGCGTAACAGTTGGTATTTTTTCCGCTCATGGTAACCCCTCCAACATGCTTGTATTTTGACAGCTGCTAGCCATTGTTCTTTTAGTTGAGTAAAATACTTCTGAGTCAAAAATCTTCTAGCATGTGACTGCAATTGGACATCAAGAAGCATTATTTAATATGAGCACAGTAAAAAATAACAATAAATTCATCTGACAGAAGTCTTCAAAATATTGACTTAGTCGAATAATTTGGAGTTTGAATTAACAAAAGACATCATTTTGTCTTAGAGGATTACAATTAACAAGAAAACATTTTCACTATAATGAAATATTTTAGAGCTCACCTGCAGTCCCACGACAACCGAACGCAACCTCAGAAACGTTCTCCTTTCAAGAATTACCCTGTACCATCTTTGAATTCTCACAATACGATCCAAAATTCCCTGATGAAGCCTTAAATCTAGCTTCATCTTCTCACTTTCTCTTAAAAATACCTACATCCAAAAAGTCAAAATTCAATTCAGACACCAGAGAGAAAATATGCCCCTGTTAAAGTACAAATTGGTTACTAGTTTGCACATTACCTTAGTCTTTCCAATCTGGTAATTATCTCTGTTGAGATTTAATGTCAGCAAAAAATTGCGAACATCACTCTGAGAGCTTAATAATCCCTTAGGTAATAAAATCCGATACACTTGGATGAATTCCTAAGAGAGCAAGTGAAAAATGTCAAGCTAATTAATTTACACTCTTTCCAGGAACTAACCGTGCTGCGAAATTAATATTAAACTAGTAGTTACATCGAATGTCAGCCTGACATTATAACCAGACTGTCGGATTCGAACAGTTTCCAGCATTCCAGTGTATCTCAACTGGCGCAATACAATCTCTTCGTCAAACTTGTTAGGAACCTGCAATTGGCGATAATTAAATAAATATGTAGCTAAAAACATTTCGTTAAGCGTCCAAGCAAGTTATGAACCTACCTTGTCAGCATTTGATTTGATACATCTCACAAAAAATGGACTTGCATCATTCAATGTATCCATCAAAAGGATAAGGGAATGCTGTAAAACAGAACAAAAATTAATACAATTATTGACTTAATATTGATGCCCTTTCACCTCTGATAATCATGAGCTAACATTACCTGGAATTGTGCACTGACTGTTGGAGGCTGCTTCCTTAGTCCTCTTGTAGGTGCAGACGCTTGTGTTTTACCTGCTAACGTTTTAACACTTTGCAAATTTTTGAGTGCCTTAAAATATCTTCCACGAGGTCTACCATTTTTATTTCTTCTACAAATATAAAAAAGAATCACATATTATCCAGAGTATATAAACGATATTAAATCCTGTTTAAACAGCAACGTAATCTTACAAATGCAAATGCTACGATAACTTACTGCAAAATCTTGTTGGCACGTTCCATGGCAAGCGCATCGTCTGCATCCAAAAGTCCATCTAATTTCTGCAAGTTGGAGTTTAAGCTATCTTCGATAAGCCCATTTTCACAATTTGTTTCCCCGTCCACTTGATTATTATGCACGTCCGTAAATGGTCGGCGGCTGCCGCTTTGTCGACGACCACCATTCTTTCCAAGATTGCTGTCGAAAATTAAATAAGCAAGAACTTACAAATCTATTTCGTTAACGTGACATGCACAAAAAGCAATGAAATGAAAATTTTCAACTTACTTGGGGATATTTTCGCTTGGGTTTGGTTTCCTCCAGCGATAGACTTGATTTTTTTGAACAGGACGACTTGCTGTTAAATAGAGAACAATCTCTTTAGAAAAGAAATGTATCAATGATTGATAAATGTTGTCCAACATTATCAAGAGTTAGAGCCCTATTTGTGTCATATGGATGGCTAAAGGGACAAATATTTCAGAACTATACCTTGTTCTTTATGTCTTTGTCCAGCTTGTCGAAAAGCAAACGCAGCTCGTATAAATGCTCTTAAAATAGCCCAACGGAACACAGCTACCGGATCACCGCCCACTAATTCGCGCACAAACACCATGCTACTGTTTTTCAAAACGCTGACGATATCTTGACGCATTAAATCAAGATTTTTCTCTCGGAAGTCCTAATCGTAAAAATTAATTTTTATAAAAATCAAAAAGAAAAAAATTCAATGACATTTTGCTTGTTAGCGTGTTAAAGATTATTACCTTAACATTATATTTCACTTTTCCAGCATAATGCTTGATGGCAAAACCATGATCACGTCGTTGAGGAACTTCATAAAATTCGTTGTCTTTGTGTTCGCTGTTAAACTTTTGCAGAAGAGTTTCATTTGTGGCACCAGGAAAACTAATAGATGCGTACAATAACAAATTAGCGAATAATCCAAATGTCAGGGAAATCTACTTTGTTAAAATATCATGAACTCTACCAGAAACGGAGCAACATTCAAATTTGTTCGAAATGTATCTTGACCATACCTAATTTATTACCAATGAGATAAAAAAAAAGCGTGTCCACTTACTTGCACTGATCATCAAGAATACACAGAAGGCCGTTAGGTTTGCCTTCAATTAAATTAAGGCAGCCAGTATTATCCATAAAATCGATGATTTTCCATTTGATTACTTCACGCTTGTATTCTTCCTATATAATAATAATACAAAATTCGCCAAGTCATAAAAAGTCTGCAGGCTGCAACGTATTTTTCATGCATAAAGGCCACTTTCTAAAACTCCGAAAACTTGAACATTTTGTTGATTTTTTCAGTAAGAAATATTACCTGTTCATACTTGAAAACGTGTTGATTAAAATAGTACTGGAGATGTTCATTTGCAAAATTAATGCAAAACTGCTCAAAACTGTTTTGAATTCCAAAATCTTCAAAACCGAATATATCAAGAACTCCAATCGATTGGCCCTACAAATGCAAAACTTGGTATTATTAATCCTAAATACTAATATTAAACAGAATATCGGATTTTGATGTTATCATGGTAACGTTAATTTACACTATGTTCTTTTGCATCCTTTTTTGACAGTAAAGCATGGTTAAGCTGAAGGACGATCCAATCGAAAAGGGCACCATATAGGCATTTTGCCAAAGCATCTCTGGCAGCTTGAGCCTAAAAGGTAAAAAATCAAAGGTACATGCCGTTTTCCGTTAAAGTACTTTGTAAATAATCATTACTATACATGTATGTCACATTTACTACTTTTTTTGGCAGTGATAACACATTCGCCACAATACCTCTTGCAACTTGTAATTGATGACTAGGATTTCACCAGATATTTTGGCTTTTTTGGTTGTAAGGGCAGACATTAAAGTTTCTTCTTTAACCTACGGAAACAAAAATCATCAAACAACAATACTCGGCATTAGCACTTGAAACAGTTAGCAAGCATTGCTCTCTTTATTTTCTTTTTCATTTCTGGAGTATGCATACAATGAATCGTTGCCAAATGAACAAAATGGTTGCTTCAATGATCGGCTGTGAACCAGGTATTTTATAATCGCATGCCATCTGGCAACAATTCACTAGATACCATATTCCATATCCCCAAATTTTCATATGAAAAATCCATTGTTACCTTTAGCAAAGATGAAATGATAGTGACCACATCAGGATTCTTAACCAAAACAGCTTCATCATGATGATACGTCGATTTCTAAATAGCAACATCAAAGTAAAGGTAAGCATATAATGTGAACAAGTTAAGATAAAAAAAACGTTGTGGCAAAACTAGTATAGATGACAGTTACCTTTGCAAATTCGATGTTTCCAAGAAGAAGGACAGCTGACAGGACAGCAAATAATCTTTAGGGAAAATTAACATAGCATAAATAGCCTGATCAGCAAAAGCAAAACTCTTTTCAATATGAAAATGGTTATGAAAACTAATGCATTTTTTTCTGAATTTCCCCTATATAACACATCTTTTGGAATAAATCTCTTTGAAATTTTTATTTTAATTATAAATCATCTTATTAATATTGTAGTGACATCATAACAACGTTAGGATTAGCGATACAACAGAGTATACTAAATTCAATTCAAGGTCCTGATAATAAATCATAGCTATGTCAGAAGTGGGTGAATTTCACTAATAAGGAACCTATTCACTGCAAATGCATTAATCTGACTGACTGTTTGTATTTTAAATTATATCACAGCAATCAACTAAGCATTACCTCTTTTGCCTCTGTTCTGAGAAGCCCACCATTTCCATGGACTGCTTCAGTCTGGTGAATTCGTACACTTCATCTAATCCATCGAGAGTATAGGAGCCACTCTGCAATAATTAAACAGTAATGTTCATTCCATTAATGAAGCTGATGGAACACTTTGAAAAGGCCAATCACTTAAGCTTCACGTCATCATGCCTAAATACTACAATCCAAAAAACCTGATTCAAGTAATGATATTCCTGAGGCCGTCGCAATTGAAGAGTCGCTCTCTCCTCGTCATTGGCACCAGCAAGAAGATAGTAAAAAACGTGGTAGTTCCTTTCTTTTTTTGCTTGGGATACAATACGAGATTTTTCCAAAAGATATTTCTGCACGACCGCTCTGGAAAAAAAAAGAAGAAAAAAAATTAAATGACATAAATATGACTATTAAGAAGTACTAATAATAAGGATCATTAAACTTATCAATACAAAATAAACTATATATATGTAGCTATGGATGATGTAAACTTGTTGGTCTGTATATGAAAAGTGGAATGGTAAAACCAACCAATCTACTGCCCTCATATTCATCAACAAACTTAAGAAATAATAACTTATCTAATCATATCTTCTCAGACTAATACCAGACTAGTACATATCATAAAATGTTCGAATAATTGCCCAATCTATATTAAGTATCACTTAATAAAAGGTAGTATGGCAAACTTATCCCAATAAATAAAAATGACAAATCATCTACTGGTATCTTCCCAAATTGATACAAGAATAGTGCCATAAAATGTTTAATTAATAATCCAACCTTTATTAAGCATCACTTAATAAAAGCTAAAATGACGAAATTCATAAAGCCCTACAAGAATACTTGGGCGACAGCAATGATTATATTAACGCAGATGGTGTTTATCTTTCTACAATCATTTCACAGTGCATCTAGTGCAGGTTTTACTAGGGTATCACGTTTTAAAGGGCCCTTATAATGACATCAGGTAGACTTCATTCATCACGCAGATGTCCGCAACAATTTATTGCTGTTTACGTGCTAGATTCAGAGCCATGCCCTTCAAAGTTGATTTCCAGAGAGATTTTATTGATTTTCAGCCTTTCTATTTTCAGCAGCATAGGTCTGCAGGATTGGAAACGAGTGGCTGTTTTATTCAAGTCCTCATCGCTTCTGGTTGCTATAACAACATTTGAACGGAAAAATCTGCTCGTTGCTAAGCAGAGACTGCATTTCTTTCTACAGACTCTTGCATCACACAGCCTATCTCTCGACACGCATCAACCAGCTGACAGCAAACAAATTCTCAGCAGGCCAATGCCAACATTTACAAAGTAAATCTTCATCTTTGTTAGGTGTTTAGAATTTATTAAACTTGCTTCAAGAGCTCGACTCACAATTGAATAACAAGTTATAGTGTAATGATGTCTCAAAGAGTTGAAAGTGGACTATTGTTGTTTGGGATATTGGTCAATGGAGAAAGTAGTTTATTTGTGACCAGTCTTAAAAATTACATGGCCAACTAGAGGCTGCTAAATACTCATCAGGAATATTAGTATATGCTGCAAATGGGTCCCTTTTATATTTCCACAGAAATTCCTGGTCATTATGTACATTACCAATACGGGTTAATTGCATGGTTGCTCTTCAGATGATCAATCTTGGTTTAAACAAAATCATTCAGATGGAAATTGAACGTAATTTTATTAATGGCACTATTTGGGATTTTTTTTTACATTTGCTTTTAATGGATATACAACTTTTTTTTCTCAATCCTATCTACAATACCATGTTAGGAGATAATAGGGCTGTGACAAATTGGTCTTCATAATCACATTCAGGGAGGGATCAACTTGGTTACACCTTCCCTGTGCAAAACTGAGAATTCGTGTGTATGATAAATGATGTCAACAGTTTGAATATGGAGTCATGTAAATGTTGCCCAATGATGGCGCAGAAGAGATAGCAAAATTGTGAAGAAAAAAAAATCTATCACAACAAGTGTTAATATGCAATATGTAGTTATGTTCCTCTAACAACATTCGTGATGAATCAATGGCATCATCAATCATATCCATGAAAACAGAATCTTCCCATCACCTGTGCTGCCTTCAACGGATTTCCGTTTATTGTTTACAAATTAATTCCTCATAGCAACAGCCGCCATACCAGGGCTCACAACATACATAATATATCCTGTATATTTTTAGTACTGTATACAATCCTAAAAAACAGAAAGTCTAAATCCTTTTGCATGTATACCCTTTAGTTTTTTAAGACTTGAATCAAGG
>JAQGAE010000095.1:0-58591 GCA_034696685.1 Julus scandinavius | reverse complement strand
ACACAACTGACCACTTGTCATCTCATTGGCCACACAACTGACCACTGGTCATATCATTGCCCACACAACTGACCACTGGTTATCTCATTGGCCACAAAATTGACCACTGGTCATCTCATTGGCCATCTTATTGCCCGCTCAACTAATCACTGATCATCCCATCGACTGCACAATTGACCACTGGATGTCAAATTAATCACAAAATTGGCCACTGGGCCCTGGCCATCCTAATAACCACGCAATTGACCACTGCAATCCCATTAACCACAGAATTGACTATTGGCCATCTCATCAACCACACAATTGATAACTGACCATCTCGTTGACCACACAATTCACCACCGGCCATCCCAGCAACCACACAATTGACCACTGGTCATCCCATAGACCACACAATTGAACCCTGGTCATCCCACAGACCACACAATTGACCACTGGTCATCCCACAGACCACACAATTGACCACTGGTCATCCCACAGACCGCACAACTAACCACAGTTGATTCCATTAGTCACGTCCCTGTACATTCATTTGAGCACACAATTGACCGCACACAACTGAGAATTGGTCATTCAGCCAACATAATAATAAAACAAGAACGTGGTCAGTTTTACCAAAAGCCGTCGTCTTGAAGCAAACCAGAGCTCATTTCGTGTCCCAGATGTCACTTCAATTGACCATCTGTCGTCACCAGATGACCACAATGAGGGACAACGAGACAAGGAGGAGGAAGAGAAGTTGGTCTCTAGCTTGTTTACAATTCCCAGAGACCAAAGACGATGACTGACCAATGAAATAAAGACAGAAATGCAGCCAGCCGAAAATAATGCAATGCAACTACTTTGGACCATTGGTTCGGACATTGGTCACACATCCAATTCGGACATGGGGAAAATGGTACATCTGGGACACAAACGAAAAAAAAGAGGGAGGGAAATAAACGTAATAAGAAATTATCGACCTCGTCTCGATGGCTGGACGACAGAGTGGACAAAGTGGACACTGGTCAAGGATTGAAAATGAGAAAAACGAATAAAGAGGAAACCCTATGACGTCATACTTGGAACGAGTGGTGGTAGGAAATGGGACCAATGACGTCATAGTTAAAACAAATTGATGTAACGTCACGAATGACATCACATAAAGGAGTGAATGACGTCACAGTTGAAACGCATAACGGCAAATACAAATAAAAACCAATGACATCCCGGAATTGAGGAAATGACGTCATGACAAAAATAATAATGACGTCACGGATGGAACGAAAGATGTCAGAAAATGAAACGAGGGATGTAACGCGTTGCATCCCCCGTTTCATTTGTATATAATTTTAATATACTAAATGTCACTACAATGTATATAATTTTTATATATTTTTAATAAACTAAAATTTATGTAATTTTTATATATTTTTAATAAACTAAAATTTATATATTTTTTTATATATATTTACAGATATATAAAAAATGCATTATTTTGTCCCATTTATGGTATATAGCTTTTGTATTTTTTTGTATATATGTTTTGTATTTTTTTATATTTAATATATATTTTTGGGCATATTTTTTTATATAATTTATATAAAAGATTTGAATGTGGGTGGCTGGAAAAAGAGTGACGTCACATAATGGACTGAATGACGTCACGGATGAAAAAGATGTCGTCATACTTGTTGTCCATGCAAGTGGCTCCGCCTGACGGAATTACACTTTCATTTTTCTCACGATACAGGTATCTGAGGAACGTTAGCGTGACCTTGGGGCACGATGGGCAAGGGCTCGAGTTCAACAGCGATGGGACCATCAAGTACGCGGACCTTGAAGTGGTCAACCTCAACGAGCAGCACAGATGGGAAAAGGTAGAAAAAGAACGACGACAACACACACACACACACTCCATCAATCCAGGAATGACGAAGGGCGTGTTTGTTGACTGTTTTCCAGATTGGAAAGTGGTCCAACGACGTGCTGGAGATAAAGGACATCGTGTGGCCCGGAAACTCCCACGTACCGCCCCCTGGCGTTCCAGAGAAGTTTCACCTCAAGGCCGTCTTCCTGGAGGAACCGCCATTCGTCAAGCTGGAGATGCCAGATCCAATCACGAAGAAGTGCGTCAACAGGGGCGTCCTCTGCAGGATAGCCAAGGAGGCGGAAGTGGCGGGGTGAGTGTGTGGGAGGGACTTGTACGGATGTGGGTGGAGCTTGCACGTATGGGCGTGGCTCTTAAACGGAAAGAATCCTGTTTTCTTATCAGGATGAACCTGAGCGTGGCCATGCTCAACACTTCCCTGTACCAATGCTGCTCCGGGTTCTCCGTGGACCTGATGCAGAAATTCGCGGACGACCTCAAGTTCACTTTTGAAATGTTCCGGGTGGAGGATGGTCGCTGGGGCACAGAAGTGGTCAGTCGGACGTACGACTTCCATCCGAGGGCCCGTGGACATTGGATCTTTCTAAATGCTCTCTTGAAACTTTTTCCAGAACAAGACGTGGAACGGCCTGATCGGAACTCTTCTCCGCAAGAAAGCGGACCTGGTGATGACCGCCCTCAAGATCAACAACGAGCGCGAGGCAGTGGTGGAGTTCACCGTGCCCTTTATGGACACCGGGATAGCCATCATCGTGTTGAAGAGGACCGGAATAGTCTCACCCAAAGCGTTCCTAGGTGCGTGTCTTATTTGTTCTCTCCGGCCAAAACCCGGAAAAAAGTCTGGAGATGGAAGTTATGAACCCCGCAAACTTATCGCAATTTGGCATGTTCCACGTTTCTTTTCCCCGGTCGCCATCGGATGAAGAGCCATTCGACACCATTTCCTGGCTCTTCATATTGTTGGGCAGCATCCAGGTGGCCACCTTCGCAATCTTCATCTTCGAGTGGTGCAGTCCGGTGGGCTATGACCGCAAGATGTGTCCTCCCAGAGGTAAGGTAACAACAAGTTTGGGTACTTGTTTGTTAATTCCCCGCCACCCAAAGTATGGCATGTCAAAAACAACATAATCACTCATGTGATTTACCAAATATGGCATTTCCCAAATACGACATTTACCAAATATGGCATTTTCCATTCATGACTTTTACCAAATATGGCATTTTCTATTCATGACATTTACCAAATATGGCATTTTCTATTCATGACATTTACCAAATATGGCATTTACCAAATATGGCATTTCCGTAAATTAAATTTACCAAATATGGCATTTTCCGTAAATGAAATTTACCAAATATGGCATTTTCCATTCATGGCATTTACCAAATATGGCATTTACCAAACATGGCATTTCCGTAAATGACATTTACCAAATATGGCATTTCCGTAAATGACATTTACCAAATATGGCATTTTCTATTCATGACATTTACCAAATATGGCATTTCCATAAATGAAATTTACCAAATATGGCATTTCCGTAAATGAAATTTACCAAATATGTCAGAATATTTACAGAATATTTGATGTGTGAATATGTGGCTTTTGACATGCCATACTTTGGGTGGCGGGGAATTAACAAACAAGTACCCAAGTTTGTCCTCTCCCGTGTCACCAGATCCGACATCCTTGCCTTCGCGTCTTTCTCTCAGATCACAAGTTCTCGCTGTTCCGGACCTACTGGTTGGTGTGGGCCATCCTGTTCGGAGCGTCGGTCAGTGTGGACTGTCCGCGCGGTTACACGGCCAAGTACATGTCCAGCATCTGGGCCATGTTCGCCGTGGTCTTCCTGGCCATCTACACGGCAAACCTGGCCGCCTTCATGATCACCACGGAGGAGTACTACAACCTGCAGGGCATTGAAGACGAAAAGGTGCGTGGTATTTGCGGGGTTAACTCGATGGAACGACGAGTGGAGGCTAGTCTACAGCAGACCTATTGTTCCATGTGCAGTTGCAGAATCCTCACTCCATCAAGCCAGCCTTCCGCTTTGCCACCATCCCCTATGGCAACACCGAGGCCATCATGAGCAAGCACTACCCAGCCACGTACAGCTACATGAGGCCATACAACAAGACCACGGTGGCAGAGGGCATTGCTAGCCTGAAAAAAGGGTGAGTTCTTGTGGGTAGTTGGGAAAGTCCTCGTGGGTGGTATGGAGAGTTCTCGTGGGTGGTATGGCGAGTCCTCGTGGGTGGTATGGAGAGTCCTCGTGGGTGGTATGGAGAGTTCTCGTGGGTGGTATGGAGTCCTCGTGGGTGGTATGGAGAGTCCTCGTGGGTGGTATGGAGTCCTTGTGGGTTGTATGGAGAGTCCTCGTGGGTGGTATGGAGTCCTCGTTGGTAGTTAGGGAGAGTCCGCGTGGGTAGTATGGAGAGTCCTCGTGGGTGGTATGGCGAGTTCTCGTGGGTAGTATGGAGAGTCCTCGTCGGTAGTATGGAGAGTTCTCGTGGGTAGTTAGGAGAGTCCTCGTGGGTAGTTGGGAGAGTCCTCGTGGATAGTGTGCAGATTCCTCATGGGTAGTTTCGATGACTAATCAGACAAGTCTTCGTGAACAGTTCATTGAGTCTAGTCATCAAGACTGGTCAAACGAGTCCTCGTGGGTAGCGTGAAGTCCTCGTGGGTAGTGTGAAGTCCTCGTGGGTAGTGTGAAGTCCTCGTGGGTAGTGTGAAGAGTCCTCGTGGGTAGTTTCGATGACTAATCAGACAAGTCTTTGTGAGCAGTTCAGTGAGTCTAAGTCATCAAGACTAGCCAAACAAGTCCTCGTCCAAACTAGTCTGGCGAGTCTTAGTGGTCACTTCTGATGACTGTAGTCAGACGAGGCCTCATGAGTAGTTGAGACAAATCATCGTAGGTAGTTGGGAAAACACCTTGCGAGTTAGCCGCTGAAGCTAATCCTGCCATCACTCCCGAGGTTCCGCTAACCGTAGATTTTCTAAAATGCGACGGATCGCCGACTGAGGCCATTTCTTTGAATCTCTCGCAGCGATTTGCACGCTTTTGTGTACGATGCCACCGTCCTCGCTTATCTGGTCGGCCAAGACAACGGATGCAAGATCTTGACCGTGGGATCCTGGTTCGCCATGTCCGGCTACGGCGTAGCCTTTCCCAAATACTCCAAGCATCTGAAGGAGTTCAACAGGTGGCTAATGACTTACAAGGATAATGGTGAGTAGAGCTTTTCTTGGATGGATGACCATCTCAAATGCCGATGGTGAACTTTTTTACATTTTCTTCAGGCGACCTGGATCGTCTTCAGCGCTTTTGGCTTCACGTGGGCTGCAACAAGGGCCGCAAGGACCGCACGTCCAGCAAGGCCCTGTCCCTAGACCAGTTCATGAGCGCCTTCCTGCTGTTGGCCTGCGGCATCGGTCTGGCCTTTCTCATTCTGGCCCTGGAGAGAGTCTATTTCGTCTACCTGCGCAAGCACCTAGCCAAGAAGGACAGGGGAGGATGCTGCGCCCTCATCAGTCTGGTAAGTTTGCCCCCACCTGAAGCAGACTTGGGGGGACCTTCCGAAAGTGGTTACAACAAAGGGCCCACAAGCAGGGGCGTCGAGAGCCAGGGCCGGGCTCGGGGGACAGGAAGGAGGGCAAGGCCATATATGTTATCACATTTCGGGGGAGGGGGGGGGATATAAAAAATTGCGTTTTTACCAAAGAAAATGTGCGTTTTTACCATAGAAAATTTGCGTTTTTACCTTAAAAAAATTGAGATTTTACCTTAACAAAATTGAGATTTTACCTTAGAAAATTTGCGTTTTTACCTTAACAAAATTGAGATTTTACCATAGAAAATTTGCGTTTTTACCTTAACAAAATTGAGATTTTACCGTAGAAAATTTGCGTTTTTACCTTAACAAAATTGAGATTTTACCATAGAGAAATTACGTTTTTCAGTTTTCATGACAATTCCAAAAGGTCATTTTCAACATTTAAATTTTTTTTCACACATATTCCGGAGGCCCGGGCCCTTAAAAATCCCGGGCCTCTGCCCCCCTTCTCGTCAGGCCTGCCCACAAGCTCTGTTGCAAAAGGTCCCTAGCTGTGCTAAAAGGTGTACCCCAAAAGATCCACACGTTGCTCTGCAAAGGGCATACTAGCGATATTACGAAGTAGCCCACATGTACTCTATAAGGTGTGCCACAAAGGGCCCATAAGTTATGTTGCAAAAGGCCCTCTATATAAGACCACAACTCACACCAGATATATGCCAAAAAGGGCTCACAGGTATTCTGTGAACTGTACGCTACTAAGGGCTCCCACAAGATGTGACACAAAGGGCCCACACTCCCAATGTGTATTAGTAAAAATGAGTATGGACTCACCCCATTGTTTTTCCGGCTTGGGATGACCGGTGGCCCTTGATCTCCGATTCCATGTGTCCTTTTGTCCGTCAATTGCAGAGCATGGGCAAGTCGTTGACGTTCCGCGGCGCTGTCTTCGAGGCCCAAGACGTGATTCGC
This sequence comes from Julus scandinavius, assembly GCA_034696685.1. NCBI lineage: Eukaryota > Metazoa > Arthropoda > Diplopoda > Julida > Julidae > Julus > Julus scandinavius. Next base: position 52,194 of record JAQGAE010000095.1, on the reverse strand, counting down.
CAGCACCAGTGCAAGGACCCAATCTGCGATCTTCATCTCTGGAAGGTCAAGCACGAACTGGACATGGCGAGGTTGTACATCGAGAGGCTCGAAGTCGAACTCAAGAAATGCGCCTCCAAAACCATACAAATCAGGTAAACAAAGACGTCCGTCCAACACTTAGGTCCCAAAAGATTGTTTTTTTTGGGTGCACGATGGAGGAATTTCCAGGGGGAAGTTCAAATGTCGAAAATGGACTGCTGTAAGAGAAAATTAAATGTTTGAAATTGCTTTTAAAAGGTCAAGGGTCCAAAAACAAAAAATGCAAATTAAATAATGTATGAACATTAAAAAAAACCGCTAAAAAACAATAAAAATTCAGTGTATAACTCCTCATAACCGGCCCTTTTGTTCCCGAACATGCAAGACGGTTTAGAGAAGAAGGAGGAGGAGGAGGAGGAGGATGGTCATTGTAGCGTCAATTATTGTACCATGTTGTTTAATGTAAGTTTTTAATTGTTTGCAGAAGCGCTCTTTTCGGTCAGCTGGATGCCCTGAAGCCACGTGACATGACCCACGATCACGTGAGCAGCAACGAGCTGAGTGGACGATATCACGCGGGATATTACTACGAGCCGCTGCCATTGGCCGAAGTAGCCGAACTTGAGACCGTCTTGTGAACTCAGCAACAGCACGTGCAGCCAACGACGACCACAACTGGGATCACCAATTGGGGCTCGACTCCGTCATCTGGCTCGGACTCGGCTCGATCCGTTTGACTTACAGCAACTCGGTCATCTGGCTCGATCCGTTTGACTCGGACTCGGCTCGATCCGTTTGACTCACATCGACTCGGTCATCTGGCTCGATCCGTTTGACTCGGACTCAGCTCGATCCGTTTGACTCACATCGACTCGGTCATCTGGCTCGGGCTTGACTCGATCCGTTTGCCTCCGACTAGGACTCGGCTCGATCCGTTTGACTCGGACTCGGCTCGATCCGTTTGACTCAGACTCGGCTCGATCCGTTTGACTCACACCAACTCGGTCATCTGGCTCGGGTTCGGCTCGATCCGTTTGACTCACATCGACTCGGTCATCTGGCTCAATCCGTTTGACTCGGACTCAGCTCGATCCGTTTGACTCACATCGACTCGGTCTTCTGGCTCGATCCGTTTGACTCGGACTCGGCTCGATCCGTTTGACTCGGACTTGACTCGATCCGTTTGGCTCACGCCGACTCCGTCATCTGGCTCGGACTCGGCTCGATCCGTTTGACTCACTGTCATTTGGCTTGGCTCGACTCGACCGCTTGCTTCGATACAATCATGGGCCATTTAGCTCGACTCGATTAACTAGACTCGGCTAGGTCATCCGGCTTAACTTGACTGGGCTCGATTCACTTGACTGGATCGTTTGGTTGAACTCGAATCGACCAATTGGTTTGATCAAATTGACAGCAATCATCCCACGGTATCTGATCATCATCTTTCATGGACACTCCGCCCGCTTCGCATTTCCGCTTCCGGTTCAGCGACTATTTTTCCGTCCGTCTACGACACTAATAAGTTATCGCGATTGTTTAAACAACAAAAAAAACTTATATTTTAAAATTACCTTAATTATGGAAAACACAAAATTTAGAAATTTAGGATCTCTTCACGCTTCCAACTTGTTTTTTCAACATGTTTTTTTAAAAGATTTTTCAAACAAGTTCTTTGGCTAATTTCATCGAGATTTCGTTGCCATTTTTTGTGTGGCTATTTTTACGATTTAAAAAAATGCGGTTTCGTGGCGTAATTTTTGGCAGCTGATTGTTTCGCGCTTTCGTCCAATAACATTATTCATCAAACATTAAAAGTATTATATAAAGATAAACAAAATGGCAGCTGTATTCGAATAACCTAAAAAATCGAGTATTAATTAGAACATAAAAAAGGGGCGAAAAAAAATGATAATTCAAGCCTAATATATATATATTATCACAATACATATACAATATATACATATAGAAGGCGCGTACATCACGTGTTTCCTGTTTGTGTGTGACGTGTTTCCGTTTATTGTTTTTACACGCGGCAGCTGCAAATGTTCCCAAAAGTCCAAAATAAAAATATATAAAAACAACAATAATAATATACTAAAAAAAAAAAAAAACTTGGACGATGGGAACGAAATTTTAGTCCTTGTACAAAACTTCGTCTCGTTGTACAACACGTTTGTTTAGAACGCGAATTTTGCCTTTTAAAACTATTATTATTATTATTATGCATATAAAATATACATCGTGATGAAATAAAAACCCAAATGAAACAAAAAAATGTATAGATTATTTGTTCATTTTTCTATACAGTATTTCGTCAAATTGTTTCCCCAAACTCGTTACAATTACTACATTTACTTACATTTTAAGTTTCAACTTCATTTTCGGCTAAGAATCCGTCGAAAACTTGGTTATTTCCTGTGTTTTTTAAGCGTGTGCAGGAAACGAGAATAATTAAATAACTGAAAACAAAAATAAATAAATTAATAAATTACTGAATAGTAAACTTAACAACTGAATTACTAAATAATAAATTTAAATATTAAATTACTAAATAGTTAACTTAAATAAAAATTAAATAATAAAATTGAATAAATTACGTCAATATAAAATGATGTACCAAACAATCTTATAGACAATTAGACATTTTGATCTTCGTTTACCCAAAGTATGGTTTTTTTGGGTCCCTTTTCAGCAAATTGGAGGGACCTATAGCTATCCAGACTCCCCATGATCAAATGATTCATTTTTATCTTTTAGCATAGTATTTGCCAATCCTGAACAAGTTTGAAAAATGTCCATTATTTTGCACACGCTGCCAGCAGGTGGCAGCATGGGATAGGCAAGTTGTGAGTGCAAAAATTCAAATAATAATTTAATTTAAAAAATCTACTATTTTAACGTGAAAAATGACACGATCAGTACCTTGCTGATTTATAAAGCTATTTTAAACAATTTTTATTTTTATTTAATCTTTTTTTGTTTGACTGTGAGTGTTAGTGCAAATTTTCCCATTGAAAGGGATAAGGTTGTAATCCCCCTTAACGAGAGCTACAACTAACCGTATTCAAATTTAGCTTTTTTCTTTCTTTCTTTTTCAAAAAATGGCACGTTGATATCGTTGAGTTTTCTCTCGTTAGATGGCGAAATGAGTTCCTCTTCTGTGCCAGAGTAGAGTACTAAAAAGCAATAACCTTCTCCCTCGTAGGTCCAGTGCGAAGTAGGCTACGCAGCTGCCGAGTGGAACAACGGAGTGCTATTTGGACGAGGGGGACAAAATATGAAGAAGAAGGAGGAGGAGGAGGAGGAAGTAGATAAAAGTTCGCAAACACTTAACAGAAAATGGACGATGAACCTCTTCGGAAGACAAAGTTTCGCCTAAACATTTACGTGGATTAAGGACGTCAACAATTTGGAACGTGCGGCTTCCAAACACAAACTCTGGACATTCCACAACTAAGTTCTGTTTCTTCCTCGGTCTCGTTTCGCTCGAACCTTTCTTCCTTCCTCTGCCATGTTGCTGCTGCTGCTGCTGCCTCTCCTCGATCGCTTTTTCAACGACCCATAAAACTAGAAAAACTTGGACGAATTTCGCCAACATTTTTATTAATATTTCGTCCGAATCGCTGGCATCGTCTCGGTTCGTATCTCGCGTTGTGTTCCAATTTCACAATCGTTCCATTCGGTCTCGTGCTCTCGCGCGTGCGTTCCATCGTTTCGAACTGTCCATTTTTCAATTAGGCTTAAATTCGATCTCTCGCACACAAAAAAAAAACTAAAAAAAATCTCGGCCTATACCTTAATATCAGTGTTCACAAATTCAAATTCCCCGCAGGTGTTCCCAACGGTTCCAACGGTCCTTAGACGAAGAAGAATAGAGAACCAAAAAAGGCCTGACGTATTCGAATTCCCCGGGTCGGTCCATTCAGATCCCGTGCTCGCGTTCCATTCGAGTTGTTCTTTTTTTTCCCATAAACCTAACAACAATAAAAACAAACCCAAATTAAAAATCAATTAAAATGCGGACAACATTTAAGAGGATTTTGCAAGGGGTGATCGTGTTGTGTTTGGTGGCCTACATGACCCAAGTGTTGAGGCAGCACGTCGTCACCACCGAGAGTCAACAGCGACCAAATGCAGTCCTACGGGAAGCGTTGACCATCAACAACAACAACATCAACAACAATAACAATAACAATAATGAAACGCAAATGGACGATGTTTTCATCAGTGTTAAAACCACCAAAAACTTTCATAAAACCAGGCTGGAAACCATCCTGAAAACCTGGTTCGGATCAGTCAGAGATAACGTAAGTAAATTTATTACAATAGGGCCCTACAAATGTGCCAAATTCTCCCATATAGGGCAGATATTGGACACTTCCTGTCCCTACGGGCATATATTCGAATGTGGGGCCATACATGGGCCAATGGTCATGAATTCGCATGTATTTTCTCCATATATACAGTTGATGGACATACACATTTTTCCGTAAGTCCTTAATTTGCACCTATAAATTCACGAATTATAACGGAATTGTTCGTCCTACTTAAGGCTCTTTCCTAAAACTGTGTTCGACCCTTGGTATCAACACAGCTGTAGCAAAATGATTTTACAAAATAGATAAACAAACAAACGGCCACAAGGTGAACAAACATGTCAAGCCTCCCAACCCGCAAACAAACTCGCTTTTGTATCAAAATAATTGATGCGATGAATTAAATTATAGGGAGTTAATGAGGATATGGGTTTCATTCAAGGGCCGATCGTGGGAAAAAGGAAATGACGGATTATCAGGAGGACTCTCTTATCTACAGTTTAGTTTTTTTTAAATAACCAAAGTATATAATAAACAAAGTTCGAGTCCACTTTCAAAAGTTCCCAAAAATGTCAGCTCCTTCGCAGATTCATCATCCACTAAACAAACTATTCTACTAACCAAACGTGTCAATGTAATCGAGTAGTAGGCTATAGTTTAGTCAAATAATTTAGTTTATAGTGAACCCATTTGTTGTACATTTTTGTTAAATCCAAACATATAAAGGCAGATTCGAACTAGGCTACAGTCGAGTCGTTTAGTAAAGTGATTTAGTTAAGTGACACGTGATTAACTAAGTATAATTAACGCTTTAGTGCACTATAGCAGTTTTGAAAGTGCCTGGACTAAAGCACAGTGGAAACCTGCACACGGCCTTATTTTGGGGCATGCAGGCACCACTACCTGGCTACTCGACCAAAAAAATCAAACAAAATGGATTTGTGCTAATGAATTACTTATAGCTATTCGACTAAACAAGTTTGAACGCTTTTATTTAGTGTAGTGCATTAGTTGTTGTTATACGTGTTGAAGTCACTAATCACTCGACTAAAATACTAACTATATATACACCCGTATCCCTCGCTTTACGGCCTAGATACGTCCCGGAATAGTTGGCCGTACAGCGAAAAAGCCGTATAACGAATTCTTTCTGCATTGTGATTTTCATTTTTCCCTTCTTAAGCGAAGTGAAACCCATAAGTTGTTTTAATGTCAGCCAAATCCGACCTTGTTTGTGCAAATTGGGATAATTTATCACATTGTTTGGTCACTTTCTTTAATTACTTGATTTTTTGTGTGCCGTATAAAGAGCGGCCGTATAGCGAGGTATAGGTGTATTGGTGAATGCAGTAAGCGTTTTCAAATCGTATACAGCTTTTCCTGTTTCACTTTCGTTTCAAATGATGAAACGCTTCTGCAATAAATACGGATAATGAAATCATTTTCCCCATCTATTTATTTTTAGCATATTTTCAATTTTTATCTCGTGTGTGTGTGTGTGTATATATATATATATATATCAGGCAATGCACCTTTATTTGACAATGCAGCTGCCCCTCGATACGAGTCAAAACATATTTTTCAGCTTACGTACGGCACACTAAATTACAACTATAACGTGTCATTTCTACCTACAATCGTCACGGCACATCAGACGTAAGAACAAATGGTGTGCCGCTCAAGTGTAGTCTATCCTAAAACCTTTTGCGGCACAAGTACACCTATACTTCGTTATACGGCCTCTCGCTATAACGGCCTTTTTTTAATTATGGCACTGTTTCGATTTACGGCCTACAATATTTCGTTATACGGCCAACAAAAACTGCTGTTATTAAATAAAGTAGCCTAAAAATGTGCTAAGTTAGCCCAATTTGCACAAACAAGGCCGGATTTGGCTAGCAATACAACAACTTAAGGGTTTCACTTCGTTTAGGAAGGGAAAAAATTAAAATCACAATGCAGAAATTACATTTTGAAATTATGCCAAAACCCAATGGTTCGTTTTCCCACAGTCCAGCAGCATCACCATTTTCACACTCATAGTTAGTGGTGTCCCATAAATCCTAACGAGACCCCATTCATAAAAGGTCTTTTTCATCCCTTATTTTGGATGTTGCCGCTGCTAAAAACATATACTGCATTTGTCCTTTCTCCTCAATTACAATTTTCCCACCGAGCTCTTTTTCCTTTTGTGTTTATTGTGTTGTCGAAGCCACCAGTCGGTCCCTCATCTCCCCTCTGCGAGCATAATGAATGACCCTCTCGGATGATTTTCGACGATGACCCCTAGCATATTGGCAGGGTGACGAGGGACATATTTTCGTTCCGCTCTTGTGCTATAGGGGATGAGGGGAGGCTCCCTATTCTATAAAACTGCCAAATTTCGTGGCTACCGGTGGCAAGCAGCGGGAGACCCGTAAAAAGGAGTAGTCCTCCTAGCTGAGGCCAAAAAAGAGGGGGGAGAAACCACTCGTCCACATCCCAAATAATAAAGAAATGTAAACGACATGCGGGCCAATGCACTCCTCGATTAACACACTGCAGGGTTAGGGCTAACGGGGCGTTCAGTTTCTGGGGGTTAATCGTTACGTAATACGCCGTTCAAAACTAATATTGTATACAACATTATTTTCCCACGAAATGATGCGACTTACTATTGTATTGCTGCTAATTGTTGTCCCGTTTGGGGCCGAATTGTCCATGGGCCTGATCATAAAGGACCTTCCCCTTAACTGCAAAAAAATTAAATAGGAATTCATTACACACACCCAGAAGTTAAGAATTTATTTTTATTTTTTAGAACATCGGCACGTGCGGAAGAACGCATGCCCGTATTCCAATTTCTTTTTCAAATCGGTTCCGTAATTTGGAGCAAGTATTCTTTAGTTGATATTTGTGATTGTAGCCATTTCTTTTTTGTGACAGTTTGTATATGTTTTTTTAAGTATCGTAAAGACACTCATGTGTGTGTTTATAATATATACCTAAGAATACTTGCTTCAAACTTTTGTGTCTTTACGATACAAATGCTACAATTCGCAAACATCTACCTCAGAATACTTGCTCCAAACTGCGGAACATATATTTGAAAAAAAATTAGAATACGGTCATGTGCAAAACTGCCCCACGTGCATGCGTTCTTCAGCACGTGCCAATGTTCTACGGGAAAAAACAAACAAAAAAAACCATTCCAAATTCTGGTTACACATTCTATTATACCATGGCGTCTTTTGGATTAAATAAGTCGTGGACCAGAGAGAACCGAAAAACACCAAAGTGCAGTCACTTTAAGAAGGTAATCTGGCAGTAATTGGCTAATAAGGTAATGATTGACCAAGAGGAAAGTTCACCAAAATCTATTTAACTTGCCAGCAAGTATAGGATCTAAGGATCTTGCTGTATTTGTTGGTCTACAAGTTGGAATTAATCATGTTCACACCTGATGACGATGAGTCCGCTGTGGACTGATCTGCATTGCTGCTCCTGCCTCAACTTAGTTTGATATATTTTGCAGTTCCATTGTTGATATTCCCTACAATATCATTGGAGCCAATAAAAATTATTCATTATTACTTTAGGGACGTTTATTCATTGTCTCAAGTCAGGACCGGCACATTTTATGCATTTAGAGAGGTTATTCATTTGGCCAAGATGCATTTAGACAGGTTCTACGGTATTCTACCTACTCATGAGTACAATTTGCCCAACACCACTGGCATAGTACATCGATCAGTCCACGTATAGCAAGACACATGGTTTGTGAGCACAAAATCATGATTTCTTCAGCATGCCACTCTGTTGAAAGGGTCTTTTAAGACCCTTTTTTGTCCTCTGTTGTTGTCACGAATGAAATAGCAAAGAATTTTGAAAGGATCGAGGGCTTTGAAAAGCTGAAAACCTCTAGAAACGTCTACAACCCTTTCTTCTTTAACCATCTTGGGGTTGTTTTTTATTCTCCCCACATTTTTACATCTACGTAATTTATATTCAAAAAGAGAGCCACCGAAAATCGCCAGCTCGGAACTAATTATGAATAGAATAGCTTTATGGACGAAAACTATTCACTGTGCATGGGGTTTTTTTTACTTCTCGTTTGTTCCGAGCTTTTATTTAAGGGGGTCCATTTTTCTGTCACTGAGGAATGTGAACCTTTTCTACGCTCTATACACTCGACTACTTACTACATTATATCCAAACAGTTGAAAAGATAGAGAGACGAAGAAGAAGAAGAAAAAAATGCGGGGAGACGAGGCTTAAATTCTTACCCCTCGTAAGCTTCGAGATGTCGGCAAAAGTTCAAACCTCTCAAAACCCTTAAAAAAACGGATTGACATTTACCAAAAGTGAAAAGGCGATCTCTGGTGTCTGAAGGCAGCTGTTCGTTACGCTTCGATGAACGAAAATGGTGAATAGTAAGAAAAAATGCAGAAAAATGTACACGACGTGACTGTACATTCGGAAACCCAATTGCAAATGGCGGCTATTCCATATTATGTGGAATGCTTGTGACGCACGCGCAATATGAATGAAATGTCGTGTGCGCGCGCCAAAATAATGGAAGGTAATGTGAACAGATAGGGACAAAATAACACGTGATCGGGGTTATGCTGTCAAATTGGCACCTTAATTAGAAAATGGGGATTAGCAATGCTAATTAAATGTTAATTTCAATTTAATTGCAGAGAATTTTAAGTATAATTGTATTGTTGTTGTTTTTTTAGACTTATTTCTTCAGCGATGGAGAAGACGAAGAATTTCAACGGAAAACGGGCAATCGTCTGATCAACACAAACTGCACAACGTCTCACAACAGGTAAGCATTTAACATTTTCAAAATGGCCGCCACCATCCAAAACATCTCCTTTATGACCGCTCCCTTCCCCTTAAGACTAGAAGTATTTCCAGCATGGCATCCAAGACCTTTAAGAAATTCCAATATGGCCCTTATGACTATAAACATTTCCAACATGGCTTCCAAGACTTACAAATCCTCAACATGGCCCCAAAAGCTCTAAAGCATTTTCAACATGGCCCCTAACTCACAAAACACTTACAACATGACTCCCAAAGCATTCCCAACATGACCCCAAAGTCTTAAAATATATCCAACATGGCTTCCATAAACCCAAAACATCCCTAACATGGCCTCTAAAGACCTAAAACATTTCCAACATGGCCTCCAAGTCTTAAAACATATCCAACATGGCCCCTAAAGACCTTAAACACGATTTCAACATCGCCACTAAGACTCGGAACATTGCCTCCGACACCTAAAATATTTCCAATAGGGCCCTAAAGACCAGGACCTAAGAATCTTTTATTCGTGTCTCTTACAGGAAAGCCCTTTGCTGCAAGATGTCCGTGGAATTCGACACCTTCTTGGAGAGCAACAAAATGTGAGTACAGAACACACGGGAGCGCTGGTCCTTAAGCATCCCCTCGTTATCACCTCCGCTAATGATGCGGTCGGTCCTAGCCTAGGGCATTTGGTCCATCCTTTTTTTTTGTCCTCCTCGTGCTTCTGGCTCTCGATTCCAGCCTTGTTTTTTGTGTTGTTGTTGAGAGAGGCACGTGGACAATGGGTAGTCAGGTAGCAGGAGTCGGCGCCCCTCGCTTTCAATCTTCCCCCACGAAACCACCGTCTGGAGGAACCCGGGTAACAAAAACAGCCCCAGGTGAGACAGTGATTACCAAAAAATAAGATTCGTGAGCCGGCTTAATTTAACTGAGGTAGGAGAGCGAAAGTAGTTTTTGAAGTTGCTGAAGCAGGACCAGTCTTTGACCTCAGCCTCCGCGCTGCGAGTCGTAACAAGTAGAACCCGATAAAAAAAGATCCCAATTTGGTTAAGAAGGCTTAGATTTAAGATTTAAATGAAATTTGTCACTTACATTGGCGAAATTTAACGCGATTTTTGAAATGTTCAATTTGGAACCGAAGAATCGAACGCGCTTTCGTGTTCCATTTAGTGTGGCACGTGAGGGAGAGATGGTGGCGCGTGCTGCTGTTCTTTTCAATTATCAATAGAATTCTATACTAAAGGCGCAGAGTGGCACGGGAGCGTTTATTGGTCCGTGGTTTATGCTTTTGAAACGGTAGGCGTGGAATTGGGCCAATAAGGGCTAGCGTGCCACATTGCACGCCTATATACAATGTGGGTCTAATACAAAGTGTTGAATTGTCACTAAAATTGTCAAAATAATTTTAGAAATTGTTGGCAAACTTTTAAAAATGAAGAGAAAACTTAAAGAGTTTAAAAAAAGTAGTGAGTAGTAAGAAGAAGAAGAAGAAGAAGGTAATAAATGTAAATTTTGAGAAATTCGGTTGGATGAATTTGTGCCCCCTGCCAGAGGGAGACAAACGAAATATTTGGCCCACGCCCTGATTCGGACAGACGGATTTCAAACTGAGATAAAGGTGAACTAAACTAAAAAAAAAAATAAGCCTCCTCATTCGTGGATTCCCCGCCCAACACAAGAATTCACACATAAAAAGGTCCAGTTGAGAGTAACTCTCAGATAGTTGTAGATTTGAGGGCAACTCTTAGATGGTTGTCCATTTCACAGCAACTCTCGGATGGTTGTCCATTTGAGAGCAACTCTCGGATGGTTGTCCATTTGAGAGCAACTCTCGGATGGTTATCCATTTGAGAGCAACTCTCAGATGGTTGTCCCTTTGAGAGCAACTCTCAGATGGGTGTCCATTTAAGTGCAACTCTCAGGTGGTTGTCAATTTGAGAGAGTTATTTTCAGCAGATTGGGAGTACACGGCGAGCATCTCTTCAAAAAAAAATGCTCTCAAGACCGTGTCCACCAGAGAGGCAATCGCAGAGAGTATATTAAAGATGGCGTTTTTTTCTTAATGTGGAAAACGTGCTACATTTTCGGCGTAGCTCTCGGCAGCTATACTCTCAATATTCGTATTTTGCGAGCTGCTATCAGACAAACTAGGGCTTAAGTGTCCACTAGCGATACCATTTGAAAAAGACATGCTCTCGGACAGTAGCACGCGCTACTCTCAGAGGTGTGTCCATTGGCGAGAACTGCTATCGAGAGAGTTTCTCGCCACGATTCTTTCTCACGTTGAAATGCACCTTTTAAGTTCACAGACAGGTTTTGACATTTTTCAATAAATTGGCTAAAATTGTGTTTTTTGTGTGTCTTTTGTGCAAAAGCAAAGCAGCAGCTGCAGCTGAGAGTTTTAATCGTTCGTTAGTTGTTTTTCCCTCCAGGGATAACAAAACCACAAAAAAAGGTTAGTTTTTTGTGCGTCGAATAAATAAGCAGTTTTCTGAATAGAAGTAAAAAAAAAAAAAAAGTTGATGTCAATTAATTTGGGACTTTTGAAAACCTGTTTTGCTTCCAAGTGCATTTTGGACACACACAAAAAAGAGACGAAAAAAAGTGTGTGGAATGTCGATTGATCCAAATGGCAGCCAATTTATGTTTCCTTTTGACAAAAATTTATGTCGAGATTTTAAAGAAAGATTTCTGCTGATGCGACGAAGGGAGAGAAAAAGAATTGGTGAAAAATAAGAACAATAGGAAAAAATGTTGCCATCTTGAAAAATAAGAAATCCATTCTTGTTAAGAGAGGTCAAGTGGGAAAACCATCTTGAAAACTCTGTGCTGTGCCTGACATAGGCGGCCATCTTGAATACCTTAGTATGCTCTGGCCACTATCTTGAAATCGTTTGGTTTCTAATGCAAGTAGCCATCTTGAAACATTAGAAATCCATTCTTGTTAAGGGAGGTCAAGTTGGGAAACCATCTTGAAAACAGTGTTTGGTACTCCTTATTCTCATTTGGCGGCCATTTTGAAAACCTCCATCTCCTTATAGATGCCAATCTTTGAAATCGTTTGGTTTCTGATGCAGGCGGCCATCTTCAAAACTTCCATCTCCTTTGTATGCAGGCGGCCATCTTCAAAACTTCCATCTCCTTTGTACGCATCTTGAAAGGATTCTAGTTTCCAATGCAGGTGGCCATCTTGAAAACTTCCATCTCCTTTGGACGCCATCTTGAAATGATTCTAATGCAAGCGGCCATCTTGAAATGATTATTGTGTCTAATACAGGTGACCATCTTGATAACCTCCATCTCCTTTGGACGCCATCTTGAAATGATTCTGGTTTATAGGGCGACCATCTTGAAAACTTCCATCTCATTTGGTTGCCATCTTGAAAACTTCCATCTCGTTTGGTTGCCATCTTGAAAACTTCCATCTCCTTTGGACGCCATCTTGAAATGATTTTAATGCAAGCGGCCATCTTGAAATGATTATAGTTTCTAATGCAGGTGACCATCTTGATAACCTCCATCTCCTTTGGACGCCATCTTGAAAACTTCCATCTCATGTGGTTGCCATCTTGAAAACTCCTGGTCTCTGAAACAGGTTGGCCACGTTTGCCAAGTGAGACCCTGTTATATTCTTCATTTGTGGTTTCTGACGCAAGCGGCCATCTTGAAAACTCTTTATGTTTGACGTTTGTGCAAGGTGTGTCCTCCTTAATTCTTTTCGTCGGCCATCTTGAATTGGTTCGCGTGCCTCAATTTGCTCCTGCTTCTGTTTTGGCAAATGTCGTGTTTTGAATGCCTAACGAGTGAGAGAGCGAGCTCGTTATGCAAATGAGGGCGACTCTCAGCAGCTTGTGCTAAGTAATTGGGCCTCGAGAACGACCTCTGCCAGACACAAGAGCGCCCTCGGGGCCTGCGTCTATCAACGACAGCTGCCCAGCGTACTCAAGATCACCCTCATGATGAGAAGAAAGCCCCACCCCACAGCAGCCCCTCACTCACAAAAAAAACAACGTATTTTACAAGATGTGTCGAGAGAGAGACTTGAAATATTAAAGACCAAAAAGACTCATGATGACTCACGAAAGCGCGTCGAGTTACTCGAGGAACGGGCGAAAATCTAACGAAGACTATTAGAGAAAGATCCGAAGAGACTCACGAAGACTCTTTGACATCTTAAGAAAATTGTCCGAGAAATAATTGTAGATAAATCTTGAAAACTCATAAAAAACTATTAAAACTGTGGCTTCAAAGTCACGCGCTGTTCTAAATCTCGTGCACACGCTGTTCTAAATCTCGTGCACGCGCTGTTCTTAATCTCGTGCTTTTAGGAATTCCAATGTTCTTTGATTGGAATTTCTTTTTTTTAAAAAATACGAGGAATTCAGTTGAATTCAGCTTCACTTCTTGATGTTAAAATCAATTAAGTTATTGTTGAATACATGCAGTTTATTTGGAAGTTATGAAAACATCCAAAATACAAAACACGAAATGTGGTGAAAGACCATTTTCCACTGTGTCTCGTGGAAAGTGTTTAAGGAAAGCTCGTGAAGGTGTTTGAAAACTTACGAAAGCAACTCGAGAAATTAGCGAAGTGATTGAAAAGTCTCGACTAGAAGACACCTTGAGAAAGATATGTGAAAACTGGAGAAAGATTTGCGACGTTATCTTCCAGATCACCTCGGATACCAACTGAGAACACGACTCACGATAATATGCTCTAATATTGCTCTAACATAATTGGAATTCTTGTTAAACACTTGATTATCGAATTAATTAGGGTCACAGATTCCAGAAAACTTATAGAAACTCATCGATGGTGAAAACTCATGAAAACTTTGAGGAATATCTCAAGTATCCGACATACGAAAGCAACTCGAGAAATGATCGAAGAGACTCAAGAAGACTAATGAGATCTCAAGAAAATGTGTTTGCGGAATAATCATAGATACTCTCGAAGACTCGTGAAAAAAAAATATTAAAACAACTAGTCGTGGGATCAAAAAGACTCATGAAAGCTACTCTAATAAAGCGCACGAAAGCTTGTGAAGTTAATCGAGTAATGGCCGAAGAGTCCAACAAAGACTAAGAATGACTATTCGAGAAAGATCCGAAGAGACTCGTGAGGACTCGTAAAAGATTAAGAAAGCTTATGAAATCTTAGGAAAACTATTTGATGAATGGCCGTTGAGATTCGCCAAAACTCGACAAATATGGTGAAAAAAAGATTCACGAAGACTCGCAAGGTCTCATGAATTCTTAAGATGGAAGAATCTCTCAAAGTTGTGAGAAGCAGCCTAAAGTTGTTGTTTTTCATATATATAACTAAAACCCATTGTTTTTTATATTTTCAGGTGGTTTTGTCACTTTGACGACGTAAGTCCCGAAACATCCGTAAAACATTCTTAATACATTTCGTTTGTTTCGCAAACCCGTTCACCGCTTTTTCGCTTACTTTTTAGGACAACTACGTGAATGTCCCTCGTCTCTTGGACCTTCTTCGGAAGCACAACCCGCAGGAGGATTGGTACCTCGGCAAGCCCAGCATTCGTTCTCCGTTGCAGATCATGAATAGGGACGATCCGACCGGGGTAAGTAAGGACACTTTCGCAAAAAGACTCGCCCCGTTGCCCAAAAAGCCCTAACCTTTAAAAATCTATTTTGCAGCCCAAGATCGCTTTCTGGTTCGCTACTGGGGGCGCTGGTTTCTGCTTGAGCCGTGCTCTGGCCTTAAAGATGATGCCCATTGCCAGGTAGGTCGAAGGTCACTGCTGTGACGTGAAAGGCCCTTTAGCCAGAGCCTGCCGTGCCAGATTGGGCCAAGAAAATCAGGAAGTTTTTTTTCTCTCGTAGCAACGGCAAGTTCATTAGCATCGGGGATAAAATCCGGCTCCCGGATGACGTCACAATGGGCTACATCATCGGTGAGTCCTAACGTGCCCTTAAACCGGCGATCCATCAGTGCCTCAAATTTTAACAGTTTTGCTTTCGTCTTCGAATAGAACATCTCCTGGGTCATAATCTGACCGTGGTCAAGGAATTTCACTCTCACTTGGAGCCCATGAAGTTCATTCGGCCGGAGACCTTTGCCAGTCAGGTAAATAACGCGAGGAAAACTTCCCTAAGTCTAGGACCTTTTGGCGTGCGCACTTGCGACTCGTGAACCATCTGCTACGTTTTTTTTTGTTGCTCTTTGGGCCTTTTTTTTTAAATTCTCTAGAATAGCTTTTTAGACCCGTTGGAAAACGGTCCTTGGAACTTGTTCAACAAAAATGTACTGGAAACTCCGAAAGTTTCCCAAAACCAGAACTGTGACTATTAGGGTAGCAATGTTTAGGGGTCCCAGGTTTGAAGGGCCCATATTTCAGCTTTATGACGTTGGACCTTTGCTTTCGGCAAAGGTGTAAGTGGGCCCCAAATAAAGTTCTGCTTCTGGGCACAAAAGTTGAAGTTCCGGAACCGTCCCAAAACTTCTCCGGAATCAGTGGCGTAATTACAATTTGTGGGTCTGGAAGGAAAGTTTATTTTGGGGCCCTTCTCGGAAGCTGAAATATGTATGGGGTTAGCCTTGAAATCCTTGAAATCTACATGGATTTCTTACATAAATTTCACCGAACACCCTGAAAGTTCCCTAAAACTTTCTTCGAGACCATCGGCGTAACTACAACTTAAGGGCCCGAAAGGAAAATTTATTTTGTGGGCCCCCAATCTTTCTCCATCCATCATACTTTTTCGTTAATTTTCGATTTTGTGTTTCTTGCCAACTTTCAGATCACTTTCAGCTACTCTCAATACGGCAACGAGCAAAACGTAATCACCATAGACGGTCTTAACCAAGGTCTCGATCCGACGAGGTGAGAAAACATCTTCGTAACTTTAACGAAGGCCCGTCACAATTTCCCGGATAAAACTTTTTTTTTAAAAAACAACCCGTTATTTTGTCTTAGATTTCTGAGTCTCCACTGTCACCTCTTCCCGTCTTTCGCCTTCTGTCCTAGGTGAAGAGCAGTCAGCGTTTGAAGACGGTGGAAGGGGACACCGGAAAGTGAAAAACAAATCCCCCGTTACAATTGTGATAAACGACCGTTAAGAGTAAAAAGGGTCTGTTTTAACGGCGTTGGCGGTCGACGAGAATCTATTTGTACATATTTTTTTTTTCTAAGCTTATATATTTACGACTTGTATTATAATTATTGTTAAAATAAATGATTTAGGAGAGATTTTGCTAAAGTAGAAGAAACTTACCGCGTTGTTCCGTTGTCGTGGTTGTTTTTTTTGCGGTCAATCGCAGGTTTCTTCCGTGCGGTTCTCCTCCACGTCGCACCAGAACTGTTTTTCCGCTAGAGAGCAGCGTTCGCAGGTGGCACTGCACAGGGTTTCCTAAAATTAAAGAAAATTGAGTCAAAAACAAGCTAAGAAAAAGCAAAGGAGGAGAAGGAAGAGGAGTTGGTGTAAAGGCAGCGGCATTCTGCGAGTCCCGAGTGGATACTCGCCGATTTCCTAGTAGCGAGTGTCGATTATCGGCTAGGCGCTCGCCAGTCGGATTTTTTATTCAGAGTCGAATGTTTACGGGTGAAAAAGTTGCTCTTGTCCACATATTCCTCGAGTGGTTTACGAGTAAAAGAAGATATCTTACAAATGAAACGATGTCTTAATTTGTTATTCGGTTTTCTACGATAGAATTTGTTTGCCGAGATATAATTTTTATTACATTTACAGCGAGTACATTAATCATGATTACGATTCGATGATCATCGTTCCCGTAAAAACTCGCCACTCGGCAATTTAAACACACGCGTCGGGAGTATTTTCTCGGTCAAAAAATTATTTGGACCTTTTTGGGTTTTGGGGAAAAAGCATATAGCTAAGGACCAAAAGTTCCCACCCGACCGAACCTCATTTTACTTCACCTAACCTAAACCGACCCTTCTACGATTTTGAAATTCTAAGTAACGCTTTTGACCGGTCACATCTTTTTCATCGTTAGTCCTTCGGCCGCAACTTTCGCTCGGGTCGAAGGTGGGATTAGTTTCTGCTTTTCAAATCACGGTCAACGTATTCCGGGGATCTCCTTTCGTTCCTTCGTGGAGTTAAATTTTTAGCAAATTTTAGGACTTTTTTCGGTTGAATCGGCGAATCGATAGATCGATACGTGGATTGCGACTCGAAAACTTACTAAGCGGGGAAAAATGACATTGCCATACTCTCGAGATCGTGCGATTCGACTCATTACCGAGCATACTCATCACTCTAGCAGTAAAGTCTGAGTCTCTTACCTGTTGTTCCTCCTCCCAGACTTGAACCTTGTCCCTCATCCTCTGCTCCCTGGACCTTGCCTCCAGGATACGCTCCCGTTTGGTCTCCCGCTCGAAGAACTGAAAAAAGGGCAAGCGGTTATTTTACGTGGATTCGCGGCCTCCCGAATTAAAGTAAAACTCACCGCCGTCAGCAGGGATTTGTCCGTCTTGCTGAGCACGGCCACGTCTTCGGGCAGCTTGATGATGGCCAGGGAGCCGTTGGTCGCCCCGCAGGCCACCAGAAGCCCGCTCTCGTGGATTCGGATACTGCTCAAGTGCTGGTCGATGACTTTCAGTCCGTAGAGCGGCTGGTTTTGGTCGACCAAAAGGTCCCACAGCTGAAGAACGCCCTCCACCGAGGCGGTCAAGAACACCGAGGGTCGCGTGGGGCTCCAACATCCCGCCGTCGTGTGGGTCATCCGATACCTGCAATTGGAAATGGTATAGAAAAGGTCCATACGTTAAAAAGCTGCTAAGATTCCGGAATACTTACCCGGTCCAGAAGACTGAAGATTCGCGGACGTCTTCGGACCATATCTAAAGGCAGAGCGAGAGAAAAACGAAAGGACCCTTTAGCTAAGCGTGTAAATCCCGGAAGACGCAGGAATGAGGCCCCTCGTTACCTTGGCGGTCCAATCCCCGACGGTGAGGAAATTCTTGGTGAACATCGGATTCCTCTGCAGCGCCTGCACTTGTCCGAGATGTGCCGTGTACATCTGAGCCAGCTTCTCCTGGATTGACTTCGCCTTGCTGTTGCAAAGGAAAACGGTCCCAAGCTCGGTGCCGACCATGAATTTTGTGGACTGAAAACAACCAGGGTCAAAGTTCAAAAAGGCCACTTGTACGTGTTTACGACTAGAAGGGAAGCAGCACTGCCCGTTCCGAAATATTCTGCAAAAGAACCCTGGTTAAGTGGAAGGACATGCGGATAGGACCTTTTAAGCAAGAAGACTTAATAAAAGAGGCAAGCTTTTTGAAAGGACCGGAGGGTTAGGGCCTTCTTCAGCGACAATTAAAAAAAAGAGCAAGTTTGAACCTTGTTAACATGTCGTAGAATGGACCAGAAGGGTAAGGGCCTTCTTAAGTGAGGGAGATTTTGAGCCTTGACAAATAGTATTTTAAGAGACCAAGATGGTTAGGGCCTTGTAAAGCAAGAATAATGAATAAAAGGGAAAGTTTAAACAATAACAAATCTTTGAAGGGACCAGAGGGTTAAGGACTGTTGGACTCATTAAAAGGGCAAGCATCCAGCTAGTAACACGTACCATAGTGGGCTCGAACTCGAGACACGTGGCCCCTGGAACTTGAGCCATTTGGGTCTCCAATCCTCTTGTCGGATCCAGGATAAGCGATTCAACCGGCTGGCTAATTTTCCGGATGTCCCACCAGCACACCTTAAGGGAAAAAGAAGAGCATGATTCGGACCCAAGTCGCAGGTTATGACTAAAAGGACCCCATCCTCGTTAAGGTCCTTAGTTACCTGTCCGTCGATTCCGGAAGAAAAAAACTCCGTCCCCGTCTTCGAGTTGAGCCACAGCACGCTTTTGACGCAGTCCTTGTGACCAACCTCCGGATTCGAGACCCCCACGAACGAAGGAGCCCTTCGCACGTCCCAGTACGCTACGATGAAAGTAGTTTTTAAAGTCCCAAAAATAATCAAAAGACCCGAGGTTCGGAAACAAAGGATTGCAAAAGTTTCTCACCCACTTGACCGCTGGAACATCCCGCCACGATCGTGTTGGCGTCTTTAGGGTTGAACTCGATGCAGACCGGACATGATGGGGCCTTCAAGCTCAACTCGACAACCACACATGGACCTAAGAAGTGTATTTTAAGAATCCGGGCATCACAGAGGTCTTTTGAGGGACCAGAGGGTCGTACCTACGTCCCAGACGAAAGCATCGTTAGCGGCATCGCTGGTTAAGAACGATGTTACCGGATGTACGGCGGTGGAATATGCCACGGCCAGCTTCTTGTTGGTAGACCAGCTGATTCCGGTAACGGGCCTACAACATGCCGAAGGGTCCCTTAGATAAATAAAAAATCGAGCATGACGTTAGGCAAATCTTCGACAAGAAATGTTGTATATCTTTCCATACTTAATGTAATAATTTAAGTTGTTGGATGCAACTTGCTTAGGGCACTTATAAGAATGTTGAAATACCTTAACAGGGTGAGTATTCGCATTGAATCCGCGTAAATGTCATCGGCAGCAGAGATTTGACGGTTTGGAAAATAATCGCGATAAACGTTTAGGGCATTGTTTTGCTGAATTCCATATTCGACAGTCTATACAGATAAAAATTAAACACATTAGTTCCTGGTTGTAGAATAGTTTAGGGGCCCAAAGTCATCTAAGGCCATTTAAGGCAAAAAGACTAAAGGAGTCTAGGGGCCTTAAGTGATTTAAATTTATTGAGTGTCAAAAACATCGAAGGGAAAAGACCATGTGCAGTTGTGTGTCGAAAAGAGTCTAGGGCCCCAAAAAATTTAAGCTAATCGAGTGTCTAAGACATGAAAGGGAAAGACCCATATGCAGGTGCATGTCGAGCAGTTTACAGGGTCCAATTTGAAGAGGAAAGCACCCAATAAATACTTGTTGTTGATGAAGAGCAGTCTAGGGCCCAAAGACACTTAAGGCCATAAACATCATGCCTCGTATACAGCTAGTCAGTAAAAATGTAAGGGCCCTAAGGAAACTAAAGCCATAGATAATCAAAGGGCCATCAAGGTTCTAAACATGATAAAACAACCGAGCTTACTTTATGCAAAGTGTAGGGCCCAGAGACAATATTGCCATAGTCAAGGCCCTAGACTTTTCTCCGCACCAGCAACATTAACTGTATTTGGATTTTTTTACCTGTGAGTCCTCTTTGGGCATCTAGAATCTAGGGTCCCAAAGCTAAAGTCTACTTACGTTTCCCAGATGCAGAATATCCTGCATGTAAATCTCGTCTTTTTCCGTCTTTTTGCGATATCTCATCGTCTGCTCCAAATCCAAATAAGAGATATCTTTGGGCCATCCTCCCTCGACGTGGTTCACGCCACAGTTTTCCACAGATATTTTATCCACATTAACCTGTTGAAATTAATACGAAGGACCTTAGAAAGTTAGAATTCGGGTTTAAAACCCCAATTTACTAATTTGGGGCCCATTTCAGGATATCTTGAATCCGATCAACACTCCAATCCTGCTATTAAACTAAAAAAAGTCATACATTTTTAATTATATTTTGTGAAATATTAAGGTTTTAAAAACTGAATTAGGCCTACTTCATGTTCTGACAAGAGTGTGTTCCATTGGACCGTTCTATCGCACTTTTCTTTCATTTTAAACATGGCAGCCAAATTTTCGTCCGTGTCGATATTTGCTTCAGCCACAACCGCGCTGCTCTGAAACGCTTTGTGCGTCCTGTTGAATCTTTTTCTGCATCTTTTGATCAAATATCTCGGGGTTTCCTTCAACAAATCAAGTTTCAAATTGACCACCTTAGAAGCCTCCATCTTGTTCCTTTTTTTCGTTTACATTCGTCGTCATAGCAACGGACCAAGATGCAATGCGGTGTTCCAAATGGTTGCCATGGAAACGCCAATCCCAGCATGCATCACGAGTTCACAACTTAGCCGACAGCCGTACCACAGTAAGCCCTGTAATATTCATTAAACGACAAATAACGTGATGTAAGCCGATAGCCGAAATACATCACGCGTTCGCGCCGAAGATTCCGTGAGTAAGCCGACAGCCGTAACATAGTAAGCCCTTTAATATTTCAAAAACAAGCATATATTGCCGAAAATTAGCATAATGTAAGCTGAAATTCGCAAAACTTGACACGATGTAAGCCTATGATCGACATAATGTAAGCTGACATTACCGTAATGGCATATGAAATATAAATAATCAACAAAACGTACGCCGACAGTCGCCATGATGTAAGCCGATAGCAGATAAAATGTTCTGTGGGCGGGAAAGGTAGTATTAGTAAACATGAATTTTGTGTCAGATTTTTCATCGTTTTCAACACAAAATTCGAGAATGCCAAAGAGAAAATATCCATTTGAAGACTGCTGCAATCACATGAGGAAACTAAAAATGCACATTGTACAACCAACGATTGGCAGCATGGAAGGTAAGGACCCATTTGGGAACACTGAACATTACGTATAATAACCTCATAATGGGATCATATAAAGGAGGTTAAGAGGCCCTTTTATCTTACGGGTCCAATTAACAGTAGTTTAGGGCTTAATGTACGTTCAATTCTTGCTCATTTGTTCCAACCACAGAGTCAATCACAAGGCTTATGGTCCTAATTAACTTTGGTTAACCTATCATGTTTCATACACGATTTTAAACGTCCTATTCCCAGAGGCCCTAGGCGAATTGACCTTTAGTTTTCTGGCTGTAGTTTAGTCTCTAAACACCCTTAAAAATTCAGATACACACTCAAGTGCCCATACCTGACCTTATATCTTGTGGTTTAGTTAATAAAGTTTGCACATGCAATTTTTACACCAACAGTTAATAAATAAAGCAGTTAATAAATAATCGACCCAAATTTGCCTTTAGTTTTTTTGTTTTTTTTTAAGTTTAGATACCCAGTGAACTTAACTCTGGGTTCATTTAATGAAAATTTACATGTAATTTGTACATTTGTATAATTAATACATGTGATGCCTACTTCCAGGAGAAGCCTCAACATCGTTTAACGGCCCTTTATCCGCGATCGATACGTACGATATGAAATCTTCTACGAGCGGTGCATCGTCAACTCAAACGAGTATCGAAAACAAGAAAGTTCAGCTGTTTGTAAATTTCAAGGGTGAACTCGTTAAAAGTAAGTATTTTTTTAAAACTACTTTGGTTTCTGCTAGGTTTAAAATCGACAACGAGGACCAAAACTCAACGTACAATGTATAGTATTAAAAAAAGTTTATCGAAAGCTCTCGTATTACCGTATAATTCAAACCATCCAATTTTTCATTTGTAGCAACTCCGCCGACTTTACCATCTCCCGTAAATCCTCCGGCGCAGACACGTTGTCATTCCTGTAGTCGTCCCGATGGATTTCTGGTCGCTTCTTCACGGCGCTGCTATTTCTGCGAAAAACTGGCGTGCGACGCTTGCATCCAACTCTGCGTCAACTGCGAGGAAGAGTTTTGCGTGTTATGCTCCATCAAAGTGTAGGTTACCATTTCTCGATCTTCGTACGCCATCGTCTACGAATGAAAAAAAACTTAAAAATCAATTATTACATTTCCAGATATCGACCGAGGGAAGATGTTACGCTTTGTCTAAGCTGCTCTTAAGGAATCTTTATAAATTATCGCTTGAGTTTTTTTTTATTTTATTAATATCTTATGTTATGTAAATAGTTTATGAATAAAATTTCGACACACACGTCTACTGAAAAATGGTTTGTCATGACATCACTTGTATCCATAATAACTCAGTCTGAGTTTAATGGTACATTAAGTAACTGACTATAGTTCAACCCTTCAATGGCATTAAGACTCAATAGCAGAGGGTCAAAGGTCAATTAAGAAACAAGAACATTTATACTTCATAATTCATCAAAATCATATTAAAACACCTAATTAGTATTCAAGATGCTGTAGGCTGGCAGACGATAAAACTACAAAATTAACTATAAATGATTCACATGATTGTAAGCCTACAAAACATATAGTCACCTAGGTTTTATGAGATGTTGTAAGCCGACAGACGAGCATTCCATATCGATTTTATTCGCCATATTGGGAGTCCCACAACGAACGAAAAAATACCAGAACGCCCATTCTAGCCTCGATGCGAGGGTTTCCTCGATACATTAAACCTGTTCGGAAATACTAAATAAAATTAAACGAGATCCTCGTTGCGAGGTTGTAGAAATTGCGGATGGGAAAAACAATAAGATTACGTCGCAATCGCACCGACGGAATAATTAATGAAATTCAATAATGAATTCATATTAAAATGTTATACATAAATATAATACATAAAACACATCTGTCGCCCTACAATCATAGCGTAAAAATAGAGGTTGTAGGAGTCTCAATATGGCCAACGTTTCAATTTGGATTCAAATTCATAATATGGAATACACGTACCATCTCGTTCAATTTTATGACCATTTTAGGCTTATCTGATCAAATTGGCAAAGTAAATAAAAACGATGATAAATAACAGGATAATTAAAGAACGAGAGCAACAGTTGGCGTAGTATGTGGACCTCGTCGTGGCGAAGAGAATTAAGGCCTAGCTCAAACAGTTTGGGTGAAACGTGAAACACGGTTCAACAAGTTGTCAACGAGGAAATCAACGTAGACGATAATCAACAACAGCATTGGATTCTTCGCATATCTTTCAATCTTATCACTTTTAATTTTGATCTTTAGACGAGTGAAATTCATTGTCCACATCATCCGGGTCAATCGCCATATTCGATGTCAAATGCGCGGTGTGAAATCAGCGTCACGCGAACGGCCCTAACACAGTGACGTCCAAAGAGCAGAGAAAAGGGGGAGGGTCTAATCCCAAAAAGGACCATATCACGACGACGACCATGAGTGTAATCATCACATTCTCCTGATTTCAACATCGTCGGAGAAAGATAATCTGAAAGGTTAGAAAATGAGCTCGAACAAGCAAACGTTGACGTCGCTGTCGTCCAGCGTCCACAAAAGAGTTGCCTTGGCCATGTCCAAGGGCCGCCCAGGGTCTCTTTCTGTACCCACATTTCGCTTCAAACCAAACACGGAGGAGGTAACTGCTGAAGAAACGGTCATCGAGGATCTGTCCACGGAGGAATCAGGTCAGAGTCCACCCTCGTCGCCACCGTCTTCACCTTTGACAGCCAACAAGTCCAAGAAATCCACGAGGGCCCTTAGCCTGGACAACACCGATAGTCCGGAAGGGGCGGATACGTCCAACTGGTCGTTCCTAAACGACATAAAGGACAAGATCACGCGTACCGTGGAAGAAAACCTGAACCGTATCGACAGCATCATCGGCAGCACCGGCAAGGGGAAAACAACCGATCCGTTGGCGGTCTCCAGTGCCGTGGAAGCGGAGGAAAACAGCACTGGGGATGGACACGACGAGGGGGTGGTCACGGAGGAAGTATTGCAGGACCTGGAGGCGTACGAGACCAGGGGAAAAGTCGAACGGCCCTATTTCCAAGACGACGTCCAGATCAGGAGCCGCAAGAAGCCGGGATTGGGCCACTCGGCACCGGCTTCGCCGATCAGGTTTTCGGATCTGTCCAAATTGTCGCCGGCCCGCAGCGTTGACGAGAGCGCTTGGGCCGCCGAAGAAGAGACGGTGACGCCGGTGGACGAACAGCGGGCGACGGTCGATTCGCCAGATCCGGATCCACCGACTGCCCCAGCGGCTAACTCTTCAGGATGGACGATTCCGCTGAGGCGGAGGCTTACGAAGCGAAACTTGATCATACTCGTTTCGATAGTATTATTTCGCATTTTTTCGTTTTCTTCCTTTACGGATGGCTTCTTGACCGGTCTTACCGTGGCCGCGTTGTTGGTTTACGCGTGGCATCGATTGACGAGGCCCATTCAGCATCCGCCTACGACGCCCGCGGGTCCTCTTCATCTAGCGCAGGACACGGTTAATGACGAAGTGGCTTTGGGCGTTCAAAAGGTACGCATTAATTAGGGCATTTTAGATGAGTCAATACGCGGTCTGGGACCCTTGACGGCACAAACCCATGTTTTCTCCTCCTCGTTTAGGTTTGGATGAACGAATCGCTGGCCACGAGTTATTCGCCCGAGGGCTTCCACATCAACCAAACTCAGCCCGTGTTGCTTCGACTCGACGGATCGACTCTACGAGTGTCCTACACCAAAGGCAGGATACCAAAGCGTGCCACGTGGAACGAACCCGCTTACGATCCCACGCTAATCTACCAGAGGATATACGAGTTGGAAGGAGCCAAATTGACGCTGCTTCCGGAAGGACTCGCCAGGAAAAGGTCCAAACCTCCGAAATCCCTTTTTTAGTATTTTTAGTAGTGCCGTACTTCTTGTGAATTACCGTTTCTTTTTCTCCCCCATCAGGCATTGGAGCAGGAGGTATCCGATCCGGATCGAGTTGGTGGAAGCTCCCTTCTCCAGGCAATCCTCGGCGCCTTCCCACCTGGCAAAAGACGATCCGAAAACGGTCCTTCTGTTCGCCCGCACCGGTCGAGCAAAAGAGGAGTGGTTCCGGCTCTTGCAAACGGCTTCCGAAGGCCGGACGCGAGACTCCGAGGACAAGACGAGGGCCAGCTTGGCGTACAACGTCTTCATGAACCGCCTCATCCCGTCCCCGTCCAAAGAAGCCGTGGACACGCCCTCGGATCCTCCGTCGCCGTTCGTGGAGATTCCCACGGACTTCTCGACTCCGACCTCCACCGAGGGTTTGGCCTGGTTAAACGCCCTTCTGGGACGCTGTTTCTGGGACATTACCCGCGATCCGCAGTGGACTAACGCCCTGCGGTGCAAGATCCAACGTAAATTGGCCACCATCAAGGTACCGTCGTTCATCGAGGAACTGAGGCTGTCTGAGATCGAGCTGGGCACGCAACTTCCGCATCTGGGACGGGTGTCCGCGCCCACGTTGGACCGCCGTGGCCTGTGGCTGGACGCCAGGGTTACGTACTACGGAACATTCCGCATGACCCTGGAGACCAAGCTCAACCTGATGAAGATGAAGAAGACGGCGGAGGAGGCCTCGCCCGCGGACGTGAGCCAACGGCAACAGGAAAGGTTGTCCTCGGTCTACGACGAGGCGGCCGAGGAGACGGGAGAGTCTTCCAGCGACGACGAGAATCCCGTGGAACAGGGAGAGAGCGTGGCCGAGGAGAGCGCATCGGGGAGCCCGAGAGCCACGTGCGGTGGAAGCGGAGGAACGACGGGTCGCAAGATCCTCCGCATCGTGGACTCCATCGCCCAGTCGCGATACTTCCAACAGGCCACCGAGTACAAGTACGTGAAGAAGGCCATGGAGGGTGTCGCTACGCCCCTCGTGCTCACCGTGGAACTGGTCAGCCTCGCCGGTACTCTGGCCATCAACATTCCACCGCCGCCCTCCGACAGGCTGTGGTAAGTTGCGAACGGCGGCTCGGATCGTCCCGTCTCGAGCCACTAATCCAGATTCGTTTTCTCTCAGGTACGGATTCAGAGGCAACCCGAGCCTCTCGCTCGTTGCCAAACCCAAAGTTGGAGAAAGGGAACTTCAGCTGAGCCACATCGTGGAGTGGATACAAAATAAACTCATCTTGGAATTTCAGGTAGTAACACGCTTTCGAGTATCGATCTGAAAAAACTTAAGCTCGATGTTATAGTTGTTACCCGTTAAACTCGCTCAATTGTCTTTTATCTCCTTCTCGGTTCAGCGCATCCTGATTTTGCCCAACATGGACGATGTCATTCTTCCCATTTCTTCCGTCGGCCCTTTCGAACGGGACAGCGGTTCGCCCAAAGAGGAGGCAACTCCCGGCCGCGACTGAGGACCGAAGCCACCGCATCCGCTCATTTACGCCGTCTGTGATATTAAGAAAAAATAGCATCCGGCAGCATCCACGCTCGGGGTTTCTTCGACAAAATTCCACAAACAACTTAGGAGTCCTTAACGACGAACATTCTCTAATTAAAAATGGGAAAATTCAAAACATGCGACCAAATTTCCCACAAAAATAAAATCCACCAAAAGTAGATTTTTCTACCGTAGAAATATGTAGGTAGTGATGAGAAAAAGAGAGGGAGCATATCAAGGAGGAGCGTCAAGCGTGCCTTACATTTATACGAAATTAGGTTCAACGCTTACCTGAGAACTTTCATCCCGAAGGACTCGAAGGGCTCGAAGGGAGGAGTCGATTGATTCTGATAGACACCAAAGAGTTGGACAATGCGAGGGACCAAATCAAACTAAATATAGGTTTATTCGTGTTTACGGACGTCATTTTTTGTCTCGTTGTTTCGCTTTATTTTCTGGTTGCTTTTATTTGAAATTTTTTATTAATGAGAAAGGTGTTGGATGTAAGCGTCTAATTTATGGAATAAATTTTTGCAATCGTTTCAATTTTACTACTTTTCACTTTTTCTAAACTTGAAAAAATATTTAAAGCTACGATCATCGAAGGTTCGAACAATAAACATCTGCCTCTATCTTTGCAGAAATTTGCGAATATAAATATATATAAATCTCAACTTAAGATCACATCGCCACTACCGTGAAATGTGGATACTTTTGTGGCTACATTGGGGGCAACTTTAGAGTCAGTCGTGGTTTTGCCAACTTGGAATATCTGAAGCGGGGTTCAATCGTGCTTTTTCAGCTAAGTAACGCTTTTGTGGTGACCTCCAAAAGGACTGCCAACTGAATTTTCTGAATTACTTTAATCTCGAGAGAAAGCTAAAAGCGATTATTCATTAAAAACCTGAGGTTACAAATGTCTAAAAGCAGACATGAGCAATTTTGGACTGACCCAAACTTGAGCTTATGATAATTTTTTGAAAAATTATAGCTGCCAAAAAAATAAAAATTCATTTGCTATTAAACGAACACACGAGTCGATTCAAAGTATATTTTTCTTTTAGTTTCATTTAAAGATTTCCCTTTTTATTTTCCATTTGGGAAATGAGGCATTTTGTCTATGTATATGGCTCATAGGTTTCGATTCTCCCTGGGCCATATTTGGACGTAATTATCGAAATAATTCACAGACTGGATAAGTTTCCTCCAAATAAAATGTTCCACTTCCCTGACTTTTCCAGGTTTAAAATAATTCCCTGACGAGAAAAATCGTACTTTTACTGCAGAAAATCAGGTTTTTAAAGCGAAAAATTGCAATTTTAATGCAGAAAAATTGTAAAGAAATTCTGGAAAAACTTCAAAAATCTGAAACTTATGAGCTTCAACATTTTAAATCTGTTATCACGTCTTCATGGAAAAATGGAAATGACAGTCAAACCCACTTAAATGTTTCAAGCGTTCAACAACTTTCAAGTTGAATTTCCCTGACGTTTTCCAAATAATAAATGTCCCCCTAACTTCTCCAGGTCTTTCTAATTTCCCTGACAATTCCTGGTTTTCCAGGTCTGGGGGAACTCTGTCTTATTCACAGAAATGAAAAACCTCACCTTAAAAGAAAACTCCGGATGCGAGACAGTTAAATTTCCGTATCATTCAAAACATCGGTGGCATACAAATATTTCCATCATCTAAAAAATAAAAAAAAAACTTGTAATAATCAATTAGTGTTATTGGTTTCGGGTTTAAAGGTCATCAGGTAGGGAACAAAATGAGAAAACGTGGAGATGTGGAAAACTGTTAAGAAGTAATGAAAAGATCTTATAAAATCCGATCTCGATACCTCCCCCAACATCCGGAAACAGACGAGGACAACACGATCAAATTTGAAGTAGACTCAGAATTTAGTAGCAAGAGACGAATTAGAACAAAATACGTTAATGCCGGACAACCCTTTTTTCAGGTAGAGTGTTAGGTTAAAAGGAAATCAAAATTTGGGAGCGTATCGGGTACATCACTTACCTCTTTTGCGAGTCGTAGTTTGCATTCGGTTCGCATTATGCCCTATAATTATAAAATGTAGACAAGTTTCGTAAAATATTAAACGAATAAAAAAGAAGAAACAAGAGAAGCAATTGAAATTACACACAAAACATCCACTTTTAATGCATACTTGTCATTGTAAGCTGTATAAATAATCGGGTTAAACGCAAATATTTAACAATCAATGATATTGTTGATAATTGTACACAATTACTGCAATAATAAAATTTCAAATTAAAGCCAACAAACGACGTCTTTTTATTGATCGCCCCCGTTTATCTTCGGTATGGTATTTTTTTTGATATTTTTTATACATTTTTTTTATTATTATTTTGCACGAAAAAAAGGGAGCGGAGGGAAAGGAGGAAAGAGGGTTAAGGCTAAAGACTTAGTTAATTACTACATAAACTTCGGATAAGCACAAAAAATCTCCACTTTTGTTTCATCAAATTTCATCAACTTTGGATCGATCGAACAATCTGAGAGAAAAAAGAGAATTTCGGGGGGCAATTCGGCAGAAAACCCCCTTCAAAGTCATAACAACAACAACGCAAGGAAAAAAATAATTAAATTAAACACGCGATTACCAAAGATTCGACGCAATCGGAAGGCGACGTCTACGGAAGTGGCGTTTAACGGCGACCGGACTCGGGGAAAACTTCAAAACCACCGTTGGCGTAACATTCGGACAACCCTTCGGCAGATCCTCACCGGAACGCGGTCCGAACCGTCTACGGCCACTTCCGCGAACGTTTCCACCGGCGCGGTCCGGAAGCGGATTCTACGGCGCGAGGAGGAGGATTCTGGGAAAATACTGGAATGTGGCGTCAATTATTACATAACAATCGATATTAAGCGTAAAGATGATCGCGGATGTGGAGGGAATGGCTTCCGCCGGCCCATCCCCCTCATCCGCGGCAAAAGCGTCGGATTTTCGTTTCGTGCGGCAACGCCCTTCGCGGATCCTCCTCCCCGCAAATGGCGCCTCTTCCCGTCGTTAACAGCGAAAAGAGGGACATCGGAATCCGGAGTCGCTTCCGTTCCGTCCGGATGATCCGTTGCTACAAAAAAAACAAAAAATAACGAGACGATGACGACGACGACAAACGCGGGAGGAAAAATAACCCTCGAAACTCGTCAACGCGCAACATTTATACTGGAGGTGATTCACCCGAGAGGCGTAATAAGTTATTAATTATTATTATTATATTATTACACGATTCCTCTTTTTTTTTTTGTTTTTACTGGCTGATGGTTTCGTTTCGCCGCGGCTACGGGGTTTTGAACACATCGGCAGTTGAAGAAGGACGAAAAGCTGGGTGGGGAGGAGCCTCGGAGGAGGAGGAGGAGCATATCGAATGGGCCCTTGATACGGAGAAGGGCACCACACGCGGGAGAAACGTTCCGTCCACACAATCGACTTTAGCTTCGAGCTGCCCCGCATTAAGAGCACTTGCTTGGGCGCGTATTTTCGGGGGAATCGCGGAATCTTTGTTTTGGGAGATGTGGCACCTAGGGTCCTAGGAGAGAACACGACTTTACGTTCCCGATCGGAATCTTTCGGAGCAACGGCAAAACCTCGTCGCATTCTCCACGGTTTAATCTCTCGTCTTCAGCGCACCGGACTTTCCGGCAATGTCGAATTTTGCCGCAACCACGAGAGAGGAACCGGGCCGTACTTCGAAAGTCCCGGTCGAGGACGTAAAATCGTTGGCTCCTTAGTCACGAGACTCGCAAAGCCGACGAGAGGATTCGTGTCGCGGTTGGCAAGAAGAAGAGGGAGAGGAGTGCGGAAAGGACGAGGAATCCCAGAGAAGAAAACCGGCGGAAGGAAGATGCGCCGGAGAGGGAGGTGTGCGAGACGACTTGGGGAATTTGCATATGAACGACGCGGATAGGCACGAGTTTCGAGGCCTTCGACGCTCGGACGACGACGGGATATGACGAAAAGCGAGGAAATCTTGCGTGGCGACGAGGGGAGGAGAAAGGCCGGTCGGAGTCGAACAATTTTAACGGGCCGTAGCGGCACCGATTTTTGGCAACATCCCTAACGGTGGGCTAAGAGTTGGAGACTATCGGTTTCTCGAAAGGAAGGCTCGGAACGACAAAATTCCCGGTCATCTCTTTAATTTTGATTCTCGCACTAAGGAAATTAAGTAATCGATTCAATTCCATTTTCTGTCCGCTACGTTTTTCCGTGATTTTTGATAAGTGGTTGTTCACGGAACGGTAGCCGCTCCCTCGAGAGCTATTTTAAATCCGGAGCAAGAATCGTGCGAAGCCTTCCTTCGAGAGATGGTGTGAAAAGTTACAGAAACGCTTACGAATAAGAGGTATCTTTTACAAATTTTGCTCCTTCGAGGTCCTACGCCAGAAATGCCGCGGGACATCTGGGGGGATCCTGTGTTGTCCGACCAGCCTTCGTTACAAAAACCTTTTCCACGAGCGTCGGAATAAGTTAAAAAGACAGTCTCGAATGCAGAGTCGCGTCGGATTTGCCGGGAACATTACTCCCGAGAGGAGGGAGGCAAAGTCAAAGCGTGCGAGCGGACGAAGATATGTTTCGGATTGGCTTTTTCATCCGCCACCGGATACGAAGCCGACGCTCGTCGGTCGAAGGACTCGAAAATCTGTCGACGTAAAAACTAAGAAGGAAAAAAAAACCTGCAGCAAGTGTGGCGACAAAGGAAAAAAAAAATGGCACGGCCGCAGAAGAGATCGAAAGGATAATCGACGTGAAAGACGGTAGTCGAAGCCTGGAAAGGAGGCGGAGCCTGGACGTGTGTGGGCGTGGCACGAAAGGAGGGGAGGAGCCATTTACGAAGGAGGGAGGGGGACGCGGATAATCCTGTTTTTGACATGCGGATCCCGTTCTTTTTTTGTTTTTTTGGCACTTGAGGCATTGAAAAGTCACGTAATCGGATAAGACGAGTCGATTTTCGAAGAGGTTTCGTCTCTCTCTCTCTCTCGATGCTCGTTCGCGTCCCGCCCACCGACAAGCGCGAAGAGAGAAAAAGAGGCGTGCTTTGTCCGCTCGAGGGGAGGGACTGCTTCGAAATCCGGCGGTTATTGCATACGATCATCGTTGGTGGCGAGGTCGGGAGAGGAGAAGAGCACACGACGAGGACGAGACGACACACACACACATACACACGCACGGAAAACACCACGCGAATGACTACGAGACGAAGGCGAGGTCCCCGCGAGAGAAAGCGGCATCGCGACGAGGAGTAAAAAGGAGAAGGAGTAAAAGGAGGAGGAGGAGAGGATTAGGAGGCTCCTCCCGCTAACATCCGACGAACGAAGGAATTAAAAGATGCTTTGATCAGGTACGCACGAGTTGCTTCCGGGTGAACGCGAGTGTGTGACGCATGGACGAACGACGGAACGGACGAGGGGAGCGAGAGCGTTGTTCTCTTTGGAAAAAAAAAAAAAAACGAAACAAAAAAATTCAACGACGATCGGAACCGTATTAAAATAGTGTCGGTCTTAAAATAACATTTTCGACAAAAAATAAAACTGCTGCAAATATGTAAACCTTTCAACAATCCCCGAAAACTTTACTTACAACATACGCGCGCTGGCGCACGGGCCCCTCGATCATCCCCTCTCGAAAATATGCGGAATCTCTTCGCTCCCGTCTCGCGTTCGAAGGACTTTTTTTTTTTAAAAGACCGAAAAGTAATACCGGCGAGGGAGCGGTCCCTCTTGAGATTCGGTCGCTACGGTCCGACGAAGGAGAGACGAGGAGAGGAAGCGTTTGAGTATAGAGAGAAAGACCGAGCGGGAGAACCCTAACACTCGACCGCAGGGACGCACGGTCCCAATACTGCTTCTCGAAAGAACGACGAGAGGAAAGAAAGAACGGAAGCCCATTGCGACTGGTATCGAGAGATAAAAAAGAGGAAAAAGCACGACGAAGGTACGGCGGTTAAATCTCGAAATCCGAGCAGACGGCAAGGACCACGTTTAGCGTACGATACAAACCGGTACGGATATTACGGATTTCGGGTTCGAACCGCCGGATTTCGAGCGAGTTAACCGGAGTTTCTTCTTCGAACGGGCAAGCGGGCGGCAGCCGCCGGAACGAGTACGAGCCGCGGCGTCGCTTCGGGAGCTAGCGGACAGACTTTTCGAACGAACGGGCCCTAACCGACACCGCAAAAAAAACTTAGTCGTTGCGAGTTTTGCAATTTTGGTATTATGTCGATACGTGCCGGAATCGGTAAGCTGCACTTGGCGGTAAGGAACACGCGTCGGGCCGCTTCATCGTTCCTTAACTTTACAAAAAACCACTCCACCGGATTTGATAAAATGCATAAAAACTCGTCCTCGATCACCGGAAACAGATTCCAGATTTTTAAAAACATGGCTTCGCCGAATAAAAACAACTCGCAACGATAACGGACTATATTCGATAACGAGGAGTGCGAAAAGGGTCGGTTCGGGGGATCCGTAGAAATAAAAGTCGAGATATTGCGAACCGATACGCTAGACCTCGGAACGCTGCGACTCGTACCGCCGCGGTTATCTCGGTGGCGAAAGAAAACAATTTAAAAAAAAAATGCCGAGGAACAAGTATTAATGGTGGCGATAATTCACAGTATCAATAATGATAATAATAATAATAATATTAATAATAATAGCGTTCACAACCCAACGACAAGAGGCGAAACGTGGCGACGGAACGAGAGAAAAATCTTCCTAATTATTTTTTCGATAAAAGCGGACGTAAATATGACTACTCTCATTTGATTCCTTCGCAACA
Organism: Julus scandinavius; assembly: GCA_034696685.1. Taxonomy (NCBI): domain Eukaryota; kingdom Metazoa; phylum Arthropoda; class Diplopoda; order Julida; family Julidae; genus Julus; species Julus scandinavius. The sequence continues at coordinate 18,420 of JAQGAE010000095.1, read as the reverse complement.
TTTTCGCCAATTGCCAAAAGGAAACAAAAAAAAAAAACAACACGGGAGAGAAAATAGCCACGAAAGAAAACTAAACGCGAGTTTCGGGACGACGACTACGACGACATCTTTTCTCGGTTAAACAAAGACAACGACGAAGACGTACGTAATCACCCTGTGTGTTTTTGTGTCTTTTAAGTTTAGGTTTTTGTTGTTGTTGCGTGCGAAACAAAAACTTGTTCTCCCTCGCGAACGATTTGTGCACACTACGCGTTACGAAAATGTCGGCAAAAGTTTTTGAGGACATTCGGGTCGAGGAGGAAGGAGGAAGGAGGAGGAGGAGGAGGAAGGAGAGCAGATTTTTGTTTTGGTCTGGTCATCATCGTCTTGGATTCGCGTGGCTTCCCTTAGCGAGATTTTGAGCAGATTCGCGAAGATCCCACTCGTCGTTTCTTCGATCCTGGTTTTCGAAAACAAAAAAACGATAATAAAAAACATTATGCAAATCACACGAGTCGAAGGTTTTGGGATTTTGTGTATTTGGAAGCCAAAGTCGCCGTACGCGAGGGAGGATGAGGAGTACGAGGGGTACCGTCTCTTTGATTGTCCTGTACGCCAGCTCGGTGGTGGTGGTGGTGGTTAGTGGTGTTGCCTTTAAACGACTCGGGAGTAAATAGATATCATTTATATATGTATAGATACACGAACGACGAGACAATTTGAGGGAGCAACACGATTTCCCCGAAACAACGCAACCTGACTTTGATTCACAACCTAGCTATAATAATAATAACGGCTGCCGGGACGAAAGGTCTTTGGTAATGGCGGGCAGGCGACGACCTCCTCCTCGGCTTAATATCTGCGCTAGGAAACAACGCATTATTAAAAACTAGTATTGTTTTATACGGCGTTCCGTCTCTCTGCGCGCACAAACTCTCGTGAGCAACGATATGATTTTCGTACGGGGGGGAAAAAAGGAAAAAAAAGGCTCCGACTGAAACAAAACTCCTCGATTTGCGATTATACCGTAAGCGGTCGATGATGCCCCGTTAAGATAGATCGGATGCGAGGAGGCTTGTGGCCTTTGAAATTCTCGAGTCGTGGTTACGGATGCATTTTCCCTTTCGCTATCTGCCCGTTGAACCGCACGACGACATCTCGAGGCGATCGTGGTTTTAGCGCATCGGATCTTTTTCCCCGTGCCCGATCTTCAAAAAAAAAAAAAAAATGCAAAATGCGGTCCTCCCGCACGATCCCTCTCCCGAAAAGCCGCATTTCCCGAAACGTATTTTGACTAGTAAAAAAAATAAAACGAAGAAGAGAAAAGGCCTTTTTGCGTTTCGGACCCTCCCTAAAGAGTGGAATGTGACCGACGTGCTGACTAGGATTAGGGCTTCCGCTCCCCGTGGTTTACCGCTCGGGATATTTTTTTTTTTCTCGTCTCGTTGCATTATATTTTTTATCTTTTCCACGGAAGGAGGATGGGAGGTTTAGCACCATTTGTGTTTCGACGTTGGCTGACTAGGCCCATTTGAAAAAAGAAAAAAAAAAGAGGGATAAGGGAAAAAAGGGCCTCTTCCGCCGCCGTGGTCGGGGACGTAAGGAGGAGAGGGATCGTTACCGAACCTCGTATTGCTCCCCTCGGGAGGCTCGTTTACGGCGTAGCAGCGTCGAGGAATAAGGCATGTTCGGGGAAAGGGGAAAAGAAGTTAAGAAGTTTGGGGCACGCGGGACGAAGGACCCTGCCCCTCGATTGCAGGTACCCGAAGAAGAAGAAAACGTCAGGAAGCTCGAACGGGAGTTTTGATCGGCGCACGAGGGAACGACGGAGGATTTCTACGTACGGTGGTGGGGGGGGGGGGAGCTACTACGATAGGGGCCTTTTTTCCTTTTTTGCGGGAGATTGGGGCGGTCGAGGGCAAAAAGGCAAGACGAGATTGGCCGATCGGAGGGTCGACGAGAGATAAAAAGAGAGCGAATGGAAGCGAGGGAAACGCGGTTTGTCATTTACGTATCACGGTTCGCACATTTTTCAGCCGCGGAGAATGGTCCGCTAAACACTGGCGCGTTAAGTAGGACTTTATAAACACTAGTTGGCGGTAAGATTCCAAACATTTTACAAGTATTCTGGCGGGGTAGGTAGGACACGGAACGCGAACCGCGTGCTTCGATTATGCGCCCACATTTTCAATCTGTTTTTGGGACGAAAACTTATTCGGCCAAAGTTAAGAGACCTTAAAAAGCTCCTTTTCGACAAATAAAAATCAAGTTTTTAATAAAATAGTTCAAAACGTTAGGACACGGGAGTCGCGTGGTCGAAGCACGAGATCCGCGAAAAGGACCCGGAGCGACATCGTGAAAACGGACCACGCGAGAAAACTTTAAAACTCGAAAGCCGTTTGGGACCGTCGAGACAAAACAACAACCGCGAAAGGACTCGCGGCGTGACTAAAAACGGGACTTGTCCCGGCCTTTTTGAAGAAATAAAAAGAGCTTTTAAGCGTAAGCTCAACTTTTCCGCTGCGAATCCCTTCGTTTCGCATCCGGGATCCGGGCAGCTGAAAAAACGATTCAGTTTCTGTTAAGAAGGGTCCTCGCCGGCGGTTTTTTTACCGCTTAAATGCTCGGAACGGCCCCACCGGATTAAGGCAACGTCGAACCGCCGGAACGACAACCGCCGGTCGAGAAGACGAGAGAGAAACGACCGCGGCGATTGGTCGACCGATTATTTGCCGCTTCGTTTCCCTCTCGGCACTGGATAGAGAGAGAGAGAGAGCGAAACCACGACAACGACGGACCGCCGAGGAGGGATTCTTCCGCGGTTGATGCGAATACGTATCCGCGAACGTCCGCTTTTTTTTTTTTTGTTTCGGCGTCTTTTTCATTTTCTCACTAGATAATAAGCGAACGTTCGATCCGATTTAAAAAGATTTGTAGCACAAAAATATGAATTGAACACTATGCGTAGTTAGGAGGAGTTTCCGCGGCACAAGTTCCGAAAAAGAACCGCGGTTTCCTTTCGGAGTAGGCGGGAGAAAAGATCCGGCACGAACTCTATACCGTCGAAGAAAAAAAAACTATTAACGAGGGGGAGGAAAAAACAAAAACATAACGACAAAAAACAGAAGTAGCCGCGCGGCTGGCTGGCGTCCGCCCTTACCGCCGAACGGACGAGGGGGGAGGAGGAGGGGTTTGCCGAGGGCCCTTTGGCTCCCCGCTTAGGGCCGACTGACTCGACTATCACACGATAAAAGATGAAGCTGGCACCGACGCCATTATAAATATATTTCTATATATCCATCTATATATATCTGCGGTTATTGTTCAATTTTTTTTTTGCGGTTTTTAAGTACGTGCGCGTAACTCGACTGTGCCACTTTTTGGAGGCGAGATGAGCGAGGCAGGCGGCTGCGGTTCGTTAACTGTCGTCGGAACGCCTCTCCCGCTTTTCCTCCGCGGTCCTCGGCTTTGGCGGATCCGGGACGAGAAAGGAACGGTCGGAGTTGCGGTCGAGGAGGATGAGGAGGAGGAAGGAGATTTTGGACCCCTCGATATCCACACCGGCGGCTTACCGCGTGGAAAAACGGTGCCGCGCGGATGTGTAAGAGAGAGATATATATCACTTGATTGAAAGAAGAACGACGACGAGTTCAATTTGCATCTGCGGTCGGAAAAAACCGCGCGGCAAGGCCCCGGAACGAAGCTGCGGTTCGTATTCCAGGATCCGATATCTCGGGACTCGCGAAGCCGCCCGAGTCATTATTGATTATTGTTCTTCGCCGTTATTCCTCGTTTTATTTGGGTTTCTTTTTAATATTAAGCTATTCGAATCGAACGTTCGATATAATATATATATATATATATATTTATATATAGATTTTTTTAACATTTTTCATTTTTCACTATTCAAAGAAATATCTTTTTTTTTTGTTGTTGTTTTGTAACATTTTTTTTAGGTTTTTTTTTTTGTTTGTTTTAAGCACATCACAGTTGGGTGAAAAGGGAACGTCCGGTCCACCGAAGAAGAAGAAAAAAAAAATAAAAGGATAACCGCGTCCGCCGTCAGACGCGGGAATAAGTACATGCGGCGGCAGCTGTGGACGTGGCGACTCGTCGAGAGACCCGAAGAGAGGTTTCCGAGGAAAAGAGGAGGAGGAAGAAGAAGTCGACTCCTCTCGACACACGCCTCGTCTCGAGTTTTTGTTTTCTCTTCGAAATCTTAGCATGGAACACTTTGGCCCGGGGCCGAGGCAAGGCAAAAGGTGGAAGCGACACGGCACCGGGACGCGACGAAGTGAGCTTTCGTTCGTCTGTTTTTTTTTTGTTTTTTTTTATCGTAGTATTTTTTGGTTTTTTTTTGTAGTTTTTGCGGTTTATTAAGAAAAAAGGACATCGCGGAGGAAGAAGGAGGATAAGACGTGCTACGGCCACGCGTGGCGGTGGGACGATAAAAGAAATGCATTAAGAGATTGCCGCGGCGTGCCTGTTATCATCCGCGTCCGTTGTTCGCCTTTCGCCATGACGAGAAGAGTCGGGGATTACGAAAAGCTCTGGCGGTTGAGGATGTGGTTGTGGTGTTGGCAGCGGCGGCGGCGATGAACATGAAGATGATGATGGTGATGAAGATTGCGGGATATATTGCGGACAGACGAAAAACCTTCGATAGAGGAGGATCGCCGTGTCCGGACGGGACGTGGCGAAGCGGAGACTTGCCGATTCGCCGCCGCCGGTGGTCAAAGAGGGAGGGGGGATGTTGGCACCGCACGCCACGTCGGATACAAATACTGAAGAAGAACCACCGCGGACGAGGAGGGGGAGATTGCTACGAGGCGTTCTCTAGACGGACTCTCCTCCCAGAAGATCCCCCGGTAGGTATGAGTTGAGGGACGAGGGGGTTGCGCGGTGCTGGTCGGATTCTCCCCAAAGGCCGGCGGATCCGGTGGGTGGAGCGGACCACAGTTGGTTGGAGTGTAGACCCAGGCTGGCTCCGTTCCAGTGAGAGGGCGCCGTGTCCACCTTGGCCCCGTACTGGACGTAGGAAGGCGAGGAGGAGACGGCTGTCGTGGCCGCGATGGAGTTGGAGCGCGACACAGCCTGCTGCTGTTGCTGTTGGCCCCAGGCGGAGGCGGAGGAAGGGGCCACGACGGCCGAGTGGCCGCTCTGCTGCAGGAACTGCTGGATGTCGTTCTCGTTGGCAAAGTCCGCGAAGATGGTCGTGTTGCCCAGCACGCAGTTGTTGAGCGCCCCTTGCGCCTTGGCGGCCTCTTCCCGCGTCGAGTAGCGGACCAAGGCTATTCCCTGGCTCAGGTACAGGTGAAAGGCTAGCAAAGGACCGTGCTGCATGCATAGGGTCCTCAGGGTGGAGCCGTCAATCTGAAAACACACAAAAAGGTCAGAGACAATGGGCACGCGTGCGCCGTGTGTGTATAGGGCCGTATAATGGTCATTGGGCGACTAAATTGGACCCAAACATAGTTCATAGTTCGGTGGAACCTCGATTTACGAACGTCTCTTTTTACAAACAATTCGATTTACGAACGGGACAAAACCCTGTGTGCTAACAAAAAAGTGCAAAGTTTTAGAGGAGAATCACAAACGTATTAATGTTGATTTAAAAAAGAAAATTCTAGCTAAACATGAAAGTTGTGATCTCGTTTTGGATCTTGCCGAGGAGTACAACATGGCGAAATCAACCATCTGCACTATTCTAAATAATAAAGATGCGGTTTCTTTTTTGGTAATTAAACCGCTTTCTTCTAATATTACTGTTATAAGTGAACCTTCCGTGCATTTGTAACGTATCTAACACTATAGAACCTCGTACAAATTTGATGAGGTTGGCGTTGTGCTGAGTCCCAAAAAAGCACCTATCGACGTCACAAAATTGATTAAAATATGTGAAATATCGGGCAGAGTCGTTGATAAGGGGGAATTAAGAGGAAAGGGGGGTGTTGAGCGAACGAGGACATTTTTCGGACCTCCTTAGTACACGAGCCCTTCGTTTCCAGGTCAGAATCCGGCGCTGATTCTTGTGCATTTTGTCATTCAACTGCCAATAAATTTAATTCCGCACACAATACTGTATTATCTCAACACACAAAAAACCATACCATGTTTAAAAAATAAATAAATTTTAAAAAATGTGGACTAGGAACGCATTATTTGGATTTACATTGATTGCAATGGGACAAATCGATTCGAATTACGAATTTTTTCCCATTTACGAACAGGGTCATGGAAAGGATTAAGTTCGTAAATCGAGGTTCCACTGTACATATATTGCACGGTTATATCCGGATAGATAAGGAGCCAAACAGGGTCCATATATGGCACATAGAAGTCCGTACGTGGTCATCGATAGCTTTTCGTCCTGGGCTAAGTTGGAGCACATTTCGGGCCTGTAAGCGTGCAGCGGCCCCTCTCCGAAACTAAAGTTACCTGAGGAGTGAGGTTCCTGAGCATTAACCAAGTGGATGCATTCTGTCTGTCCCACGTTGACCCTGTGTTTCCTCCCCAGCCAGAGGCCCTTCCTTGCGCCCCAATCTGGCCGCTGGCACTTCCCACGTTGCCCCAAGTGGTGACCGACGTGGTTTTGTTTTGCGCGCTAAGGCCGGGCGGAGGTCCGCGTGGTTTTGGGGCGCCCCACAGCTCGGAGGCGATGGCCGAAGAGCCGTGGGAGTCGGATCCCAAGGACCCCCACTTTTTGCCGTACGAGCCGGAGCTGAAAACGGAAAAGGACCTTTGTCGTTAACGGTTTCTCCGCTCTCGAAACGAGGTCTAGGACAGTTTACGTCGTAGGTGCCCTTACCTGCCGCTGAAAACGGGTGCTGAGGTAGATGCTGCTGTAGTGGACGAGGTGAAGGACCAGGTGGCGCTGGAGAGGCCGAGGGGGGTGAAGGAATTGTCGTTGGACGACGACGAGTTGCTTTTGGCGGTCAGAGATCCGAATATGTCGGTGTCCTTGATGGAATTGAGGGGCGAGCGAGCCACGCTGCCGGGTGTGATATGTGGGTCGTCTTCTATGCTTTTCAGCTGAGACCCCTGAGCGAGAAAAAATGCAAAATTTAAGACTTTACGACCCAAGGGCCAGTCTCCGTCGTGCGCAATTTAACCCTATCGGATACTCGCCTTCCAAGGTTTCCCCGGCTCGAACTCCGTGACCAGATCTCCGAGGCTGTAGTTCACCTGATTGGACGTGACCCACTGCGAGTCTTTGTCTCCTCCGCCGTTGTGAGCGGAATCGTTGGCCGAAGAAGTGTCCGGCCAACCGGAATCGCTCTGCTGAAATACGGAAAACAAGTGCAATGGTAAAATCAAAACTCTGCAAAGGTCCTCTTGCCGAATCGAACGTCGTTTTAGGAAGTTAGTGATTGAAACTTAATGGGGAATGAATATATTCTCCCCTGATCCAGCGGATCAACACGGATTCTTGTTCAGAATAGCGATTAAGATTTCACGTATTTTTCAAATCAATTTCACATATTCCTGATAGAAATTTTACTTATTTTCGGAAATAAATCCCTCGTAATTTTCAAAAATACGTCACGTATTTTTTAAATAAATTTCACATATTCCTGACAGAAATTTTAGTTTTTTTTAAAATAAATCCCTCGTAATTCTCAAAATAAATGTAAGGATTCTTAATAATCGAAAAGTAAACCACTGAACATTAATCTTAAAACCTCAATCCGCTCACCTGAGAGCGCGAAGACCACGTGCCGTCCGATTGTCCGAATATTGGGTTGAGGTTTGCGTTGGCGGGATGTCCGACTGCCTGCTGCGTGACCGGTTTGGCCACCGTTCCCGGAGCCCTGCTGAAGTCGTTGCCTCCAGAGTTGGAAGCGTTGTCCATGTCCTTGTCGAGCGAGGGCAACTTCCACTGCGAGAGCCTCGACTGTTGGGTGGGCGTGCCGGGCGTCGGATCCTTCATGGCCAGGTCCTGCAGACCGCCCTGGAGCAAGGCGAGGGGGTCGAGGGACGGCTTGAGGAAGTCGGGAGCCACGGACACGTTGACCGCCTGCTGCTGTTGGGAGTGCTGGATCACCTGCTGCTTGACGAAGGCGGCCTGCTGCGCCACGATCTGGTTCTGAAGGTTGGCGATCTGCTGCTTGGTTTTGGTGATCTGCACCGACATGTGGAGAGTGGTGGCGCTGTTGTTCTTGTTGCTCACCATCGGCTGCTGAGAGGACAACTGCAGCTGCTGCAGAGTCTTGATCTGATTGAGCAGTTGGTTGAGTAGGAGGAGGGTTTGCGGGGCCAGCGGTTGGTTCAGGATCTGAGGATTCAGGTGACCGGCCTGCACCGCCATCTGGATCTGCTGCACGATCATACGGAGTTGGGTGGTGGAAGGCACGCCGCCCTGTTGGTTCAGGATCCCGTTGCCACCGCCACGCCCGCCTTGTCCGCCTAGGTTCTGGTTCAGCAGCTAGAAAGGGGAATATCGAGCAACCGTCAAGTTGGCGGTCTCGTAATTCGGTCGAAGGCGGATCGGCAACCGCGATGAGCTCACCTGATTAAATTGAGGGATTTGTTGTTGTTGCTGCTGCTGCTGTTGTTGTTGTTGTTGCTGCTGCTGTTGTTGCTGTTGCTGCTGTTGTTGTTGCTGATGTTGATGTTGATGCTGATGCTGAAGTATTTTATGCAAGAAGCTAGGAGTCAGATTTCCGATGCCAGGCACTATGTTAGGGATCTGAGCCGCGGGTCCTCCACCGCCGTGCAAGGCGAGACCGCCATTCATTCCACCTCCGGTCTGCGAGGAGCCGAAGAGAGAAAGACAGATTAAAAGATGAGCGACGACGGATGGAGACACAAGTAGGGTGCTTGCGACACTACTGTATCTAGTGCGATAATTTTATTCTAAATACCAAGTATTTTAGCACTCGATAGTTTGCTTTTCGATATATCAACACGAGTGCCGATAAATAGTATCGGAAAAGTTCATAAAAGTACCTGAGACTTGTAAGCGTTGGCTTGGCTTGGTCCGGGCATCATCCCTGTATTTGGGGGATACATATTGGCACTGAACGCGGCAACATTGGGCACATTGGGATTGTTGAAGGAGTTCAAGTCCAGGCTGCCGACGTGATCTTCGTCCCGCATCTTCCCGTGCATCCCGCCGAACATGTCGAGGTCGTTCATTTGGAGATTTCCTCCGTTCCCTCCGCTTTGTAATTCGCCTGGAGGGGTAGAGACAAAAAAAAAAAAAGATACGAGGTAAGTGCCATCGACAACCGGAAGCAGGAGGGGGGGGGAAAGGGACGCTTAAAACACGGGCAAAGAACGAGAACTTACTCAAGGCATCGTCGAAATTCATATTGGCATTTCTCAAGGCATTCTCCACTTCGTCTTTCTGAAATGCAAACGTTCGTTAAAAGACGATTCGACGGAACCTCGACGTTCCACGACTGCAAAGGTGGCAAACACGCGTACCTTATAACCCATTTCACTCAAAAGCCTGAACTGGCGACTCGCCCAAATGAGATCTCTACTCAATGGTTTGGCACCCTAAGAAAAAGAAACTCGAATGAGGTCCCAGCAAACAAGAAGTTTCTCTAATTTTTTTTTCTCGCAAAGAAAAAGTGGCCATTACCTGTTTGGGAGGATTTTGGCCCCATCCTGTGGTGTCCACGTGATCTCCCCATCCGGGCCTGCTGTTCTTGGACGCCCAGTTGTGGGAGAGGGGGCTTCCGGGTTCGCCCCATCCTCCCGCTCCGTTGTTGCCGTTGCCTACGGCGCCCTTCATCCCGGACATCGAACCCGACATGGACGGAGCATCGTCCCAGCCGCCGGAATCGTGTTGACCGGAATCTCCCCAGTTGGACGGCCTGCGAGATAAAACGTAAGAACATGTATTCAGACAACGGTCCTAAAAACCCCCGGCTGCCCCGTACGAGATCGGATCTCACCTGTTATGAGGCATGGCCTTGCTCCACACGTTCGTTCCGGCATCGGGCTTCATCCCTGAGGGCGCGTGGGGCGGAATGCGAAGGACTCCCGACGCTCCTGCCGACTGCTGCTGACCCTGAGTGGGCGTGGACGGTTGGGAAGACGACGACATCATTGGTCCTTGGCCCTGGCCGCCGCCCGGAGGACCCGGGCCCTTGCCGCCGTTGGCATTGTCTTTCCAGCGGCACACTTTCATTTGCGAGTGCGGGTTGCCCCACACGGCAGTCCCGTCGTCGAAGTTTGGCAGGCCCTTTCTGGGCATGGGTGGCGAAGGTTCCTCCCATCCGGAGGGCTTGATATCTTTGGGCTGCTGGAGCGGGGGCCTCGATGGTGGTGGTTGCTGCTGCTGCTGCTGCTGTTGTTGTTGTTGCTGCTGCTGCTGCTGCACGTTGGGCTTGGAGGGTTGGTGATGTTGCTGCTGCTGCTGTTGTTGTTGTTGTTGTTGTTGTTGCTGCTGCTGCTGCTGCTGAGGGGGCGGTGGTGCCGACCACGCGGCCGTACCGTCGTCCACCCCTCCTCCACCACCGCTCATGGGTGCATCGCCCCATCCCGAACCGCATCCTCCTCCTCCACCGCCTTGGCTCGATCCCCACTGTGGCTTTTCTTTGCTGGGACCGGTCCACATCTTCTCTACGTTGTTGCCATTGCCGTTACCGCCGCCGCCATTGTTGCCGTTACCACCTCCGTTTCCGGGCCAGGCGTTACCGCCGTTGCCTACGGAGTTCATCTGGCTTTGGACCATGCCGCCGGAAGCTCCCATGCCCATGCCGTTGCCGCCGCCGATGGGACCGTTGTTTCCGGAAACCATTCCCATGCCGTTGCCGCCGCCCATGGGACCGTTGTTTCCGCCCATGGGTCCGTTGTTGCCGCCAATGTGACCGTTGTTGTGGTTGTTACCTCCGTTGTTGCCGCCGTTACCGCCGTTGGGAGGCACTCCGGTCCACACGTTGCTGGTGTCCTCCTCCTCGCCCCACGTGCCCCCGATGTTTGTGCTGGGGTTGGGACCCCACGGTTGCTGGGCGCTGGCAGCGTTGGAACCGTTGCCGCCGTTGTTACCATTGTTCTTGCCTCCGTTGCGCACGTTGTTCTCCCAGATCTCCGTTCCGTTGTTCGGATTGGAGCGCCACGTTCCGTTCTCTTTGGTGGTAGCCGCCGCAGCAGCGGCCTCGTTTCCGATCGCTTCGTGGGGATCCTGGACGTTCCACGCAGTTTCCTGGTTCACCGAGCCCTGCGAAATCTAGACGAATATAATAGTGTTTCTTTGCACTCTAGCCACCGCAAAATGAAAATGGAAGATGGAGGGGAACAAAAGCCACGGAAGAAGAACAAAAACAAAAACAAAAACAAAAAAAATACGAGGCAAAAACACGGGCGGGGCTGAGTGTGGGACCAAAAGATGGGTTCGTGCCCCAATTTGCCGCCATCTCGGATATTCACCGAGTCAAGATTCGGGTGACTTCGACGACAAGAGTCGAGAGGGATTTGTAAAAGATTTTGTTGGATTTACGGGAACATCGACACGAGTCCAGAAGTATTTTTAAAGAGTACATGAATGCTGCGGGGAAAGGGCACGAACAATTGGTCCATGATGCTCGTAACTTAAACATCGTGACGTGTTTCCGGCAAAAAAACAAAAAAGCTGGACTTACCTGTCCCCATCCGTCCTGACTAGTGATCGCCTGCCTGACGTCGACTTCTGTAGTTTCCTGCTGCCCGGCCGCGGGGCCTCCTTGTTGTGAGTTAACGGGGCCGCCGCAGGCGCTACCACCGGAATTAAGCCCTTTGCCAGCCGCTTGTGCCCAAGTATTGAGTGGCTTGGAAGTATTTCCTGAAAAGGCAGGGGGAAAAAAAAGAAATCCACGCTTTAGGGATTGTTCTACGCTTCCAGACCTCCGGAATCCCTTTGAAAAAGGGTTATCGTCGTCGTGGACACTCACCCTGATTTCCACCGGAACCGTTCGATACGTTTCGTGAGCTGCCTGCGCTACCGCTACCTCCTCCTCCTCCTCCTCCTACTCCCACCGCACCGGGTCCCCATTGAGATTGAGCACTGGCGTTGCTCCAACCCGCTCCGGCGGTGTTACCGCCGACCGCGGCCGACCCCTGTCCCCAGCCCAGGGAGGAGCTGGGGTTTGCGGAACCCTCGCCTCCCCCTAGCAGTCCCATGCGCGGGGGCGGGGCGCTGTTCCAACCTGAGATGCTGCCGCGGGGCTCGTTCCTGGCGCCGCCGCCGCCTCCAACCACTCCGAGTTCCGCGTGGCCGTCCGCCATCGACCCGTTTAAAGAGGAATATTGAGCATTTACCACTTGATTAGGGGTGTTGCCGGCGCCGGTGGAACCACCACCGCCGCACGTATTAAAGTTCTGAGCGCCGCCTGTGGCATCGGTTGGCACGTTATTACTGTTGCTGGGAATGTTCCTGCCGCCGCCGCCGCACAGTGGTCGGCCAGGTTGCTGTTGCTGCTGCTGGAGCTGAGGATTACCTGTCCGCCACCCGGACGTCGACCCGCAGGCGCCACCGCCCGGGTCTCCCTCGGCAAGGGAGGATCCGGAGCCCCAGGCGGAAGCGGCTCCTCCGTCCGTATGTACATCGTTGCGCGAGTTGCTCTCCGAGCATTGTACGTGGTTGCGCTGCTGCTGCTGGACAGCAACGCGGTAAGCGTCGTTGGCTCCTCCTCCACCACCACCTCCTCCTCCGCGGGGGACGGAGTCCGATTGTTCGGCGGAGCCTCCCCCGTTGGCCATCCAATCACAGTGTAAGGGCGGGGAGCCCGAGCCCGCCTCGACAGCCCCTTGTTGTGGAAGGCATGAAAGTCCATCACTAGCCGTTGCTGGTCCCCACGCACTTGGACCGTTAGAGCCAGATATCACAGATCCAGAGACCGGCGACGGAGACGACGAGGAGGCCGAGAGAAACTCCGGGCCCATTGCCTCTCCGCCGGCCTCCCAGTGAGCGTCCGGGCGATCTTCGCCCACGCTCGGCCACATCTCTTTGTTGTCGCGGTCGTCCGCTCCCACCATTTTGTCCCATCCGCTAGAGGCGTTCATTTCGCCCCACACGGGATAGTCCGCTTCTGCCAACAACAACAACAAAAATCAATTTTAGGATTATGGCAAAATTACAGACAAATTTAAGGTGGTTTACGATCTCAAACCTAAACAAACAGTCTATAATTTTGAATTTCTACGTCTTGCTTTTGTGGAAAAGTTAACGCTAGTACTGTAGTTATTTATCGCTGATTATGATGATTAACAACGATTCCTTAGTTAAAACTATTTAATTTGTGAAAAACACATCCAAACACAAAGACAAATGGTACCGAACTAAAATTTCAAAAAGATAAGCACATGCAAAAAAGAAAGAAAGCATGTGCGGGGGTTCGTTTCGGGACTTTTATTTAGACTACTTAAAGGGGTTTGACTTTTATTTACAGTTGCGCTACAGGTATGAGTAATTTCTGAATTATACGTTTACTTTCAAAATAGTCAAACATTAAAGCGGATCAAGGTCTAAATCCAAATTAAATTCAACGGCTCGGCCAAGTACGCAACAACGAAAAACTGTAACGGCAGATAACAGGAAGTTGCGTATCGGATGGCTCAAAGGGAGTATTTCTGGCAAATTAACCACATCCCATCCCCCAACAACGGGGTTAATTTGTACATCGGCGATCGTGGGAACGATCGCGTGGATGCGTCACATCGTCCAAAAATAGTCTCTCTGCTTTTCGAGCAGTTAAGTTTCGAACCCCCCCCCCCTTACGGCGCGCCTAACGTGAGGCGTTAAAGGGCATGGACATCGAACGAGGGTCTTTCTCACCTTTCTTTCCTTTCCCCTGCTGCTGCTGCTGCTTCTGCTGTTGCTGCATGAAACGCGGAGGCACCTCTCTCGGGGGATATCGCTGCTGGGACGGCGGAGCGGGAGTTTGTGGACGTTTAGCTGCCTGAACTTGCTGCTTCATGTTCTCCTCCCCCACCTGCAATCGGGACGTTCGACCACGGTCATTCGAAGCCCGCCCAGACGGCGTTTCGTCCCGCTATCTCTCTCTATCTCTCTCTCTGCTTCTCACCTCACCTCGCAGCTCCCCTTCTTCGCTGGTGAACTTTCTCGCCCCGTATCTACGTCTTTACCCTGCAGCAGCTTCGGCTGGATAACGTCGCCGCCGTTAGCTCCTTGAAACTCGAGGTCGTCGATTATCGGATCGTCCACGCTCCGACGGTAATCGATGGCAGAAAACTGAAATTAGTTACTGATGCAGTTCAAGCAAAGAAACTCCACTCGTGGGGCGGTCGACGAGTGCCACGAAAACTTGCACGCACGCAAAAAAATCAAATGCATCGCCTCGCAAAAAGCGGACGCACTAAGAAAATACTTACTATAGTCTTTCTCTTCTCCGGACTATGAATTTTGAGAATATTCTTGCCTATGACGTCATCGGCAAAGATTTCCATCTCCTACAGAGACGAGAAAACGGATGTTTCGTTAGCGGACACCGGCCTTTCGGTTTCGCGACGCGTTTCCGGAGATGGGACTCGGGAACACGATGCTTACCTACGTCCTCTTTGGCAATGTGTGCATAGATAATGAGACGCTAATCTGCGGGTTAGAAAACAAGTCGGTGAGATGCCGAAACTCGAGACGAGAATCTCGTAGTAAAAAGCGAAGTCTGTAAATAAATTTGAAAAGACACAAAAATAAGAACTCACCCTTAGAGAAAGGAATGACGACATTATGAAGTTAGCTGGCCACAACCTAAAAAAGATTAAAACAAAAATTATAAGCAATGTGCTGTCGGATTACAACGAACACCGAAATCTTCGAAGAGACCAAACTGAAATGTGGTTTATTACTACGAGTTTATTGAAATCAAACCTCATTAACAAAAAAGCCCTTTCCAATTTAGGCACATTAACGAACAAAAATTGAAACGTACTCATGAATTGCTAATGAAAAAGCTGCAACGTTGACAAGAGACGTGTTCAAAGAAAGTGAAACAGGAGACCAAAAGTGTCCTTGAAAGCCCCAAGCAGTGAAATGGGGGTTGAACCAGAAACAGAACAGGAGAGGCTAAAACAACTGGAGGTAAAGGTCCAAATAAGGACCTATCAGGGTAGAGAATTATGAAAAAGGGGTTAATTTGCCTTTAGGCAGGCTTGAACACATGGGTAAAATTGGTGAAACGGATCAATGTTTTGAAAATGGAAACAATGGTCCCAAAAAAGACAAATTAACGCTTCACTGGTCCTTACAGGCTTCATGATCCCAAAATAAAAGATAAAATAATTTCCATTTAATTTAATAGAAAAAAAATCCTCCAGTCATATTTCAAGTATCAAGCACATTTTCAAGAACCACGAAAAGGGAAATTCGTAGTGTTTCGCACAAATTTCAAGCATAATTCCAGACTTTCGTCGATTTTCAAGGCTGTTAGGACCCCTTCTTACTTTAATGTGGGAAATAATGAGGGGAGGGGAACGTGTTTTGAAACACCTTGGGTTTTTTGAAAGCCCAGTTATAAGTGTTTCAAAGTTTGAAACGGTTTTTCAAAATCCAAACAAATGTGTTATGCATACAATTCGTTTTCAAAGTACCTATAGGAGTTTAAATTCAATTTCTTTCGATTTGCACATGCTCTCTGGCACGTGCATTCCATTTCGATTTGCACATGCTCACTGGCACGAGCGTTCTATTTTGGATTCCAATGATTATTCCATTTATAGTGTATTCCAATTTGGTATTTTGCTAATTCCACAGCCATTTTTGCTCGGAGAATTAGATTTTAAAGTTCCCTACTTTTAGTCATTTTTTAAAAAGAATATGACGTATCCCTCTTTACATTATTTTTTAGAAGTTCCGAGCCATTATTGGATAATTAAGTGTCACGCGAGTCATGTTCTTTCGAGGAAAATACTTTGCTGTTATACTCGCTACATTTGTATCTCTGAATGGATATATTTTAAAATCATTGACTTTGAATGGTATTAATTGAACGAGTTTTTGTAGCAATAATGCTCTTAACAAAAACATGGCTGGTTATGCAAATTGTAATCTCTGTAATTTCTTACGGAGTGCCCATTTTTATTATCAAAAACATCTAACCTGGGAAACCAAGTCAACTCAGTATGTGCCATGCATTATCAACGCTTTCATTTTTTTTCAAAGGTATTTATATCGCAATCACAGTGTGATTTCTTTTTAAGTAAGAGAAAAATGTTCTAACGATGTTCTAGATGAAATATGTGACAAGGAGCCGAATACGGAATTTGCGAAACTTCAACTATGATTCGATACACATTTTAATCCTTCTATGGTTGCCATAGTGATCCTAGTCGCTCCACGGTTGCCATGGTCACATTTCACTCTTTATACGGTTGTCACGGTAACGTTTGCTATGGAAATGATATTCCACGGTTGCCATGGGCACTTTTTACTTCTTCTAAGGTTGCCATGGTGACGTTCGTTCCACGATTGCTATGGAAATGATATTCCACGTTTGCCATGCACGTGCTCTTTCTTGTTCTACGGTTGCCATGGTGACGTTTGCTATGGAAATGATATTCCACGGTTGCCAGGCACGTGCACTTGTTCCACGGTTGCCATGGCTACCGTCATTATACCTCCAATCACGCGCAAACTTTGCACGCGACCCTAGACGTATATTCCCTACGTGGTTAGGACAATCAAAAATTGTGTGAAGAATGCAAGTGTTCGCCATTTCCTCTCCCCTTTTCGTCGATTGGATTCAATTTTTTTTTCCGCCTCTTTTGAGTTTCGTCGCCAGGTGTCTCCGGCGTTCCTCCAGCGTCTTTTTTGGCACAAAACCTCATTTGGGAAGCCAAGTACGGCAGTTGACATTTTGTAGCCACGTCAAAGTGAGGAGTTTTAAGGGGGGTGACAGAGTGAGGGGTGAGGGGAGTGAGTCGACGGTGGGCCAGGGCTAATTTCGCAACAGACCAACGCCGAGCGTAACACACGGGGGTGACCTTGAAATGCTGGATGACGTCACTAAAAACCTTTAAAAAGGACTCAAAACCAAAAAAACACGCGTTCACATCAATCGATAATTAAGGCACTTCCTCATCAATTCAAAATAGCATATGGGCCTTATTAGGCTCATTAAAAGTCACAAATATCCATGTTTGGGTTTATTAGGTCCATTAAAAGCCACAAATATCCATGTTTGGGCTTACTAGGCCCATTAAAAGCCACAAATATGCATATAGGGACTATTATTTCAGCACTATGCTTTAGTATGGTCATATGTACATATATGGTTATTATGTTTTTAAAGGGCCAAATAAACTACACGTGTCTATATGTTCGTAGGGTGTTCTTAATCCATTTTAATTGGGCCACTTTTGGCCCAATGGGATAGGGTTAGGACTTTCCCTTTCCTATAAAAATGCCCTAAAAACTAGACCCATATTAACGTTAACTAAAGATCCATTTGTAATACAATGAAGTTGGGTCAAGGGGTTACACAAAGGTCACGACGTAACAAAAAAATAAGTAGAAAAATACCATAACATACTTTTATTTTTTAAATTGGCGACAAAACGAATAAAATCCACAATCGGTGACTTCTTTAAAAAAACTTACGTCGTAAAAACACGTAAAAAATACGTTTAAAATGAATTAAAAATAAGCTTAAAAACCCGACGTTGCGACCACACGAACGCGTTGACCAAGACTAACCAAATTAGAATTCAGGATTTCCGGCCTGTCCTCCTTATTACGGACGACCCTCGCAACTTCCGGTCAGCACATTTACGTAACGATCACGTGTGACAACGTCAACTTTAACTTCCCTGACTTTATGAACTGCTCTCAGATGTCCGATGGCGCTTTTAGGCCCATTGGACATGGGGGCATCAAACATGAGGGTCGTCCATAAAGACCCCCTAATCTAACCTTATCGATTGTCACACCCTAGTAAACCTAACGCCAACTTAGGTCCCGTGGACCCAGGAACTTTAATTAGGAAATATTAGGGCAATTCCAATTGCCTAGGTCCCTATTGACGCAGGGGTCCCTTGGTCTTATACGGATACCAACGGCCCCTGGACGACACCTTCGAGGGTCGTTCATAAACAGGCCATCCATCCTGTCGTGTTGTACTTATGTTGAAACGGCCCCATATCCGTTGCCAGGGCCCCCTGGTGTCGCCTCCTCCTATTGGTTCGTCTCGATCGATATGTTTGTTCCGTCGCGGCCTCTCCCACGCACAAACCAAAAGGACCAAATCGATAATGACGTCACATCTCCATAGTGACATACGTGTCCCATATCCACGGTCGCCGAGCGGAGGAGCTTTTAATAGGGCCCCTATCCCCGCTACGCTCAATGGGCCTCCAATCGGGCCAATAAGCGATCGAGTGCCACCCTGCGCCAAGATCAGGTTCTTGAAATTTTCAAGGATTCCTTTATACGACCAATTCCCAACAATTTGTTGGGATAAATTCGAGAATATTTCATGGATTTCAAGGTTCATCCCT